>APFE031515238.1:15166-63889 GCA_000404065.3 Pinus taeda
GGTGGCTCATATGATGAACAGACATGCCATAGAAGGGAGGGCGACATTCACAAGGCCAACAACCAAGTCTGGAGTCATTTGGAAGGCTGGCTGTTAGAACAAATTCGCCTAAACAGGATCAGCGCGGGTGAATAACTGAACTGGCGCGCTGACATCGCATCTCAGTAACAGGGGAAGCTGTGTCAGCGCGATTTGATACAAACAGAGGATGCACTGGGTATGAAATTCGATCAGCGCGGGAAACCCATGTGCTTCTGCGCTGGGAGCACACCAATTGCACTATCATCCGCCAGTCAGCGCGGTTATTTCAATAACAGTCGCGATGATCAAATAAACTTTGGCATAGAGAGTTATTTGGCCAATTCAGAGAGCATGAGCATGATGGATTTGATTTCATGACACAGTAGGGAGACTGACAAGGATACAATGACAAATTATTGTGTAACAATACCCTTGGTGAGTTTGTTGATTTTTGTGCTAAGGCGGGCATTAGGAGGGAGTTCACAGTTCCTTACTACCCCCAGCAGAATGGGGTTGTAGAGAGGAAGAACAGATCCATTGCAGGGGTTGCCAAAGCCATGCTTCATGATCAGGGGTTAACTTTATTTTTGTAGGCAGAGGCCTGCAACACTGCTATGTACTTGCATAACAAGAGTCCACATCATGCCTTGGGGAATGTGACTCCAGAGGAGGCTTTTTCTGGGAAGAAGCTTGATGTTGGGCACTTTCATATCTTTGGGTGCCTTACATATTCCTATGTACCCAAGGAGAACAGGATCAAGCTAGAGCCCACTGCAGACAAGGGCATCTTTGTGGGTTATAGCAAGACCTCAGAAGCTTATCGGATTTATATTCCTACGTAGAGGAAAGTGGTTTTTAGGCGGGATGTGAAGTTCGAGGAGGAGAGAGCTTTCAAGAGGTCACGGGAGAGAGTATCCAGAGTCACTAGACCCTGAGGAGTAGCTGAGTCAGTCACAGGGATCCAGTGGTCAGGGATCAGGAGGTACATCGATTACAGTGTAAGGTCCATCAGTGAGCAGTGGTGACTCTCAGAGTTAGGTGGGTGGTTTTTTGGGCAGCATGCAGGGTAGTCCGCAGAGCAGTTCACAGGGTAGTCCATTAATGGACAGTTCGCACAGTACTTTAGCAT
Organism: Pinus taeda; assembly: GCA_000404065.3. NCBI lineage: Eukaryota > Viridiplantae > Streptophyta > Pinopsida > Pinales > Pinaceae > Pinus > Pinus taeda. The sequence goes on from APFE031515238.1 coordinate 16,317, forward strand.
CTACAGGCACAGGTTCAAGCATGAGGTCAGTTGACAGGCCTTCAGGAGTTCAGGCTTCTGATGATGATGAGGATTCTTTCACTCTAGTGCGAGAAGTATGCTCAAGGAAGAGGAAGCCCAAGTGGCTTCAAGATACCTTGCGCGAGGCCACATCATTTGTTGGGCCAAAGAGACAGGTTAGAGAGAGTAAACCACCTGAGCGGTTATGTAATTACAAGGCATTGGTAACAAGCATTATTGACTCCAAGCCTTCTAGTTATGAGGAGGGAAACCAGCTAGCAGGTTTGAAGAGAGGCCATGATGGAGGAGTATTCTTCTATTATGAAGAATGATGTTCGGGAGGTAGTGCCAAGGCCTGAAGGTAAATCAGTTGTTACTTCCAGATGGCTCTACAAGATAAAGCATGCTGCAGATGGCAGCATCAAGAAGTTTAAGGCTCGATTTGTGGCGAGGGGGTTCTCACAAGTAGAGGGAGTTGACTATGAGGAGACCTTTGCTCCCGTAGCTTGGTATACATCTATTCATTCCATTATAACGATTGCAGCAGAGATGGGTTGGAAGATCCACCAGATGGATTTGAAGACCGCATTTCTCAATGGCTTCATTCAGGAGGAGGTTTATATTGAGCAGTCGCAGGGCTTTGAGGTGCATGGGAAGGAGTCCCATGTATGCAGATTGAAAAAGGCACTCTATGGCCTGAAGCAAGCTCCTAGAGCTTGGTACTCAAGGATTGATACATACTTGCAACAGTTGGGTTTCACAAAGAGTGAGGTTGATCTGAACCTATACTTCATTGTGGTGGGTGAGGAGCCTCTCATTCTGGTGTTGTACGTTGGTGACTTGATCATCACTGGTGTAGAGAGACTCGTTGAGGGTTGCAAGAGTGATCTTGCTTCAGAGTTTGAGATGAAGGATATAGGCTTAATGCATTATTTTCTGGGATTGGAGCTGTGGCAGGAGGAGGGGCATTTCTTCCTGGGACAAGGGAAGTACATTGTGGATATTCTTAACAGATTTCACATGGAGGACTGCAAACCCATGTCTACACCTATGATAACTAACTGGAAGAAACTTCACACTTCGGATTCTGAGTTGGTGGATCCTACTCTATGCAGACAGTTGATTGGTTGTTTGATATATTTGGTCGACACTCAACTAGATATACGTTTTGCAGTTAACACTATGAGTCAGTTCATGTGTGAGCCCAAAAGAGTGCACTGGGTGGCTGCAAAACACATTCTTCGTTACTTTTTGGGGACTGTGGATTTTGGTTTGGATTATATACAAGGTGATGGAGTGAGATTGGCAGGGTACATGGATTAAGATTGGGCAGGTTGTACTTCAGATAGGAAGAGTACTTCTAGGTTCTATTTTGGGTTGGGTTCGGCAGTTGTGTCATGGATCAGCCGGAAACAACAGTCAGTTGCATTGAGCTCAGCTGAGGTAGAGTACATGGTTGTTAGTTTGGCTAGTTATGAGGCCATATGGCTTCGCAAGATGTTGTTTGGTCTATTTGGTGAGGCATTGAGACCTTCAGTAATCTACTTTGATAATCAAAGTTGCATAAAAATCACGGAGAATTCAGTTTTTTATGATAGGTCAAAGCATATTGAGATCAAGTATCACTTCATTAGAGACTGTGTCCAAAAGGGAGTTGTCAAGCTTGAGTACATTTCTACAAATGAGTAGGTAGCGGACATTTTCACCAAAGCCTTACCACGGGGCAAGCATGTATACTTTAGAGACAAGATGGGAGTGGTGAGGAACACTTTCCTCGGTAAGAGGAAGTGTTAAAATTTGGGTACCAGAGGACAAGTGGTTCCCTAAGGTTTTGATCTTTGGCCTAGGGAAAAGTATACAAACTTATTTTTTACTTTTCTCCTGAAGTGACTTTATAAGAGGTAAAGTCAATTTAATTTAAAAGTGACTTTATAAGTGGTAAAGTTACATTCTAATTTAAAAGTGACTTTATAAGTGGTAAAGTTACCTTCTACTTTAAAGGTGACTTTATTAAAGTGAATGAAGAATTAGAAAGTAAAAAAGTGACTATGGAAATAAACGGCTAAGTGGGTCTTTATTTAAGTGGGTGAGTTAAAAAAATAGAAAGTGAGAATTAAATGCACATTTATTCTCATCCCTAAATCTAAATGAATCTTAGCCATTAGATCTTAAGGTAACCCAAAAGGTCATTTAGAGAATAAAAGGAGAAGAGAAGAGGAAAAGATTAATTCATTCTTTCATGAGCATTTGAGAGAAAGAGAAGAGAGAGCAAGGAGAGAATTTTTTAGCAGTGAGGAAATGAAGGAGAGCAGCAAGAAGACATTTCAGTAAATCTGGGCAGCAGCATTTATTGGCATGCATCCCAAGGAAAAACCGTACAGCGGGAGAAAGACACAAAAATCGAGGAAGAGGGATAGCATGTTTTGGCACATTTTTCGAGGTTGGTCATACAGCATTTAATGTTGTTTTATTGCTGTAAAAAAAAAATTGTTTTGGTTGTTTGCTGATTGGCATGATTTTCGAGGTGGAGTTCAAGCACGAAAATCGAGATAAGTTGTAATTTGTGGTTGCTGGAATTTTTGCTATGTATTTTAGTTTCTCTAAAATCATTTTCAGAAATAAAGAAGAGCTCTCAAACTAGTTTTCCCCAGGAGTTGTAGGGGGTTTTTCCAGGGTCACATTGACCAAAAATCACTATGTTATTTTCTGTTTGTGGCTATCATAATTTTGTTGTGTTTTATTTCTGCAATTTCAACAGTTGTGAAATCTCTAAATTTGTGTTTTCGGAAAAATATTATCATTTCTAGATTTTAGAATTTTTATCATGCTTTGATTTAAAACTAAATGCATGGAGTGATAAGGAAAACTGATAACCAGAGTGAGGGTTGAAATTTCTTCATCTTTGCCATAAACCAAGGTTTTTCTCAAACCCTAACCTCATAATTTCCATCAAACCCTAATAGCCAAATTCTCTGAGGTTATCTTCAAACCATAGAATTCCTTCAGGTCTCCTCCATCCTCTCTTGCTTCCATCAATGGTGTCATCATAGGGGTGATCTCCATGACTTTTCTTCAGCCCAACTCCAATACAATATTAATTTTTCGTAGGGCTATATTGTATTTAACATCATAACATTATTCAGATTTACATCATTATTTAGAAGCATATACAACCATACATAAATAACAATATCAACATAATCAACGCAATGAAACATAAAAGGAACAATAGAAGAAAATCATTCACACGTAGAGACACCAAGATTGGTCAGAGACCAGGGAAAAACCCACTTGGGGAAAACCCTTTCAAATTCTTCTTCTTATTAGATTCTCATTGAATGATTCATTAAAAGAGATTACAATGATTCATATCTTCATCCATACAAATATCCATCTAAAACAACTACACGATATTCATGAAATGGACACAACATGCTTATACTCAAAATTATGATTATGAAGCATGTAATGAATTGTCCCTTTCTATGGTCAACTGTTGAACACTACGGTCACTGAGTGAAATATTCGACAACTGAAATTCCATCATTTAGGTCCCACTCGCATGGAGGATTCATGCATGTGATTGGGAAGCTTCCAGTCACTCTCTAGAGCCTACAAGCGAGCGATTACTATCTACAACTAAGATTCTGAAACCCTAGATGTCAGTCACATGGAGGAAGAGTTACGTGTGCAACTAGGATGCTTCGGTTGCACGGATGAGCCCAGTAGTGTGACTACAATCAAGATCTCTATGTATTGTGCCTAAGACTGAGGCCCAAAACCCTAAAACATAAATGTGAGCTTCGGACCCTGCAATTTCATCTTCGAGCGAACTTGTTCCTCCACAGATTAGCCTAATACCTATGCAAGCCAAAAATAAAGATAGAAGAGTGTCTCATGATCATGTCTAAATGAGGTAGAGGTCACCTTTATTTATAGAATTCCAAGGGTGTCCACTTTTCTTTAGGGTTGACCTTATCAAATATGCACATGTGGTCTTTTCTTCATAAGTACACTTTCCCTTATTCGATTTGTGTGATATTTAGGTCAGTTTTGGCCCTCTAGAAAAGAGGAATTCAATCCAATCATCATCTCCATCGAATGATTTGTCCAGAGTGGATTTTGACCATAGTTTCATATTTTAAGATCAATATGATTGGATCTGCTTTCATCTTAAAACTTTTCTCTTCCACTGGATTGTGTGCAACTTTCCTTTTTCCCTTTTCATGCACCGATTTGTGCCTTTCTGTAAGTACCACCTCTAGAGTGACTTCCTTCTGCAGAGTAATCTGTGATGTTCCAATGAGGCTGACTGGTTTGTGGGACTTGGAGGCATTATAACAATTCTTCATCTCTTCCTCCTCATGCCTACGAAAGGTCTCACTTGGCCATTGAAAATAAATCCTTGCAAAATTATCTTTACAAACATTCCTATGATCATATAGATTGAAGTCCAAATGACCGAATGTGAATTTTTCTATCTCCTTTCCTTTGGTGTCTGCAACTTTCAAATTCTTGATTTCGTACAATCCAATCTGCATAAGAAGAGCGAGCCAAGGTGCTTTCTGCTTCCTGTGTATAACTATTGATAACCCTGTGGAACGGTGGTAAGCGAAATCTTGCATGACCAACTTATTGGTGGCATATCTTTGTAGAAGATCCGGAGACTTATGTCTATGAAACACTCTAAGGAAAGTGCCATCTGGTGAGGCAAACCAATCCGTTATTTCTGACACTACTTCCATTGCCCCACGTGACATGCAAGGTGGTTCTTCCTTAAAGTTTAACTTGTATAATGGAATGAAGAAGTGATCAATTAGATTTTCCATTACTCCTTTGTGGCTAAACTTAGAAAGAATATTTTAGTAAATGCGTATGGCAGGCTCTCTTGGTGTCCAAGTCCAATTCATGTCAGGAAAGGAATTGTGAGCACATATTGTATCCAGTAGGTAGGTAGACATGTAAAATCTAGCTTGCTTTCCCTTGGGAGGATTTTGTGAATTAGCTACGTGGATCTTTAGTTGTTGAGCCAACAAGTATAACCAGTCAAATGGTTTTCCTTCATTCACAATCTGATTCAGAAAGAATGCCAACCCTTCAGGGAAGGTCTCGGTACTTTGTTGACCATAGATCCTACAACATAGAACTATCAAGTAATTATAATCCTTCCTAACATATTTTGTCTTGTAAGTGTTGGTGGGTGTCTCACAGAACTTTTTTGGCTCTTTCACCCAACCTTTGACAACCTCCTTTATGCTCAAGTAGTTGTTGGCTGCATAGAAGTAAGAATCCATGAAAGATTCTGGCTCCAGAAAATGGTACATGAGATGGTAATCCGACACCAAAAAAGAGGTAAGCCTTTGTTAGTTGGCTCTGCTGAGAGTCATGGTCTTTGAATCTATATGATATATTATCCAGTTGACAATGTTTGCACATGGAAAATCATGGTACTTGCATGCAATCTTTTATAACCCTGACTTTTGGATTTTGACATACACATGTCGGTCTTCAAGATTTGCTTTGAATATTATTGTTGAGAATGCCTCATTTACTTTGTGCCATGTAATGTCTAAATCTTTCTCTATAAACAGTTGAGTATCTGATAAAACTGTCAAGTTAATTGGAGTACTCTCAACTACCTCCCCGATGCTTCTTTCGGTGGTGTCCTTTGAGATAGATCTCTTGGTGGCCATGATAACAGTGATTGATTAAGAGAATTGCTCAAAAACTGTAATACCTATAGGAGGAAAAAAAACTCATGGAAAACATGAATTAGCTTCAGCAAAATGACTCACAAAACAAGATCAAGGTAGTAACCATAAGATTATTGGGGAAAATTGCGCAATTCCTGAGCTGGGGGAAGGGATTGGCTCCAAGTATTGCACATTATGTATCTCAATAGCCAGGGGAGTAGCTTGAGGCTTAAGACTGTGCAATGTGCAATCTCAGCCTAGGAAGACTGAGGGAGAGATTGTGCATTGCATAGTCTCAATGGCCAAGGGTGAGGCTTGAGCTCTGGAACTGCGTAATATGTAGTTGGAAAATCTAGGTACTACACATTACACATTCTTAAAGGCCAAGAATGAGACTTGAGCCTTGGACTTACATAATGCCCAGTTCAGCAAGGAAATTGTTGTCTAAGTGAAGGGAATATCTACTTGGAAAGAGGATGGGAAAGTGGGAGATCTGAATGATAGTGCAAGTTAGAGTGTGGATCTGACTAAGGAAAGATAAATCAGTGAAGATCAAGTGCATAAGATCAACATGCAACCACTAATGGGAAAAAACAAGAAAATTGATTTGACACTTGTAAAAGGCAAACGACAGACTGAACCAACACTTGTACAAGCTAATAGGCTAAAAATCCAGAAACTATTAAAAGAAACAAGAAAAACAACACTCACATAAGCAGAACAACAAGAAGCAACGAAAAAAGTGACAGAAGAAAAACTCACCCAAAAAAGCACCACAAACTCCATCGAAGGCTCCTAGAGCTCCAAGATCAAATGTGAAAATGAGATCTAGGGGCATCCATTATATAGATCTAGGTTGGCTAGGGTTTATGACGCACGTGCCTAACATAAAGGAAAAAGTGACACTTGTTGAAAGTCAAAAAATAACAACTTGTGTCATCCTTAGGGAAACTAATTATCCACTCCCTATTTTTATGGATTGCTTTTTGCTTTTTTTTTTCTTTTTTCTTTTTTTGCTTTTTTAGGAAACTAGTTATTCACACTACCAAGGAGGATTATGCAATTCCCAACTACTAAGGACTGGGAAACTACTTGATTTGGTGAATTGCGCAATTTCTGAGCTCAAGGGAAGCTTTACGCAATTTCTAAAATCAAGGCCCAGTTTTCTCCCATAATTGCACATTTTATGAGCTCAAGGATGGCCTGCCTATCTGGATTGTGCAATTCCTCAAGGTTGTCATGCCTTCCAAGATTGCACAGTTTTTGGAGGGAAGACCAGAAATGATGCAAGTTCAAGTCAAGAGATATCTTGTCTCTGAACGGTATCAAACCGGGATCAAAACATAACATCACAAGCAAAGTATGTAAAGATAAGTCTTGATCATAGCATGAATACCTGACGATAGTAAATGATAAGCTCATGTGGATAGAAGGGAGGCCCCAGAATCAAAGCATGGGAAAAATATTGGAGGGTGGTTGTAGTAGCTATAACATATTCCTATGATGAAGTAAACCAAGAGGCTTCTAAGGAAGAGCATTTGACTTCTATATAATGTCCTAAAGAGCTAGGAAATCCTTGTGAACTAGTGGAACTAGTCAGTGTTCGAGAGATCAAAAAGAGACCACCGTGGCTTAGAACTGCACTGCAAGAAGCAGAAGGACATATAGCTCCTAATGGCACATCCAGAGAAAATAAGAAGCCGAAGAGATTTTCTAGTCTTATTGATGCAGAGTCTTCCACTTATGAAGAAGTAGCTAGGTAGCAAGCATGGAAGGAGGCCGTGAATGAATAATACCAATCCATCATGAAGAATGATGTTTGGGAGACTATGTCGACACCGGAAGGGAATTCAATGGTGACTTCCAAGTGGAGAAAGAGGTGTGGTTCATGGCTAAAGGGTTCTCCTAGAAAGAGGGAGAATATTATGATGAGACCTTTGCTCCAATTGCCAAGTACACATCCATTAGATCCATTATTTCTCTTGTTTCTTCGTTGGGATGGAACTTATATCAAATGGATGTGAAGACAGACATCCTCAAAGGTGTGATTAAGGAAAAGGTGTACATAGAGTAGCCTTAAGGTTTTGAGGTACATTAAAAGGAATCTCATGTTTGCAGGTTATAGAAGACCTTATATGCACTCAAACAAGCTCCAAGATCTTGGTATACTCATATTGATAACTATCTAACAATACTGGGATTTACCAAGAGCGATGTTGATCCAAACCTTTAGTTTAAAGTGGTGAAGAATACACTTATGATCCTACTACTATATGTTGATGATTTATTTCTGACAAGTGCTAAGTCTCTCATCATTTAATGTAAGATGCAGTGGACTTCTAAATTTAATATGAAGGGTCTTGGTTTGATGCAGTATTACTTAGGACTATAAGTATGGCAGAAACCTTGCGAAGTCTTCTTTGGTCAAGGAAAGTATGTTATTGAGATCCTTTAGAAAATTTGCATAATGGACTATAAATCCATGGCCACTCCCATGGTGACTAACTTGAAGAAGTTAAGAGCCTCCAAATCCAATTTTGTAGGTCCAACTATGTATCAGTTGTTGATTGGATCGTTGGTGTATTTGGTTAACACTGGGATGGACATCGACTTTGTTGTTAACACATTGAGCCAATTCCAGGTGGAACCTATACAAGAGCATTAGATTACAACAAAGCACTTTCTAAGATATTTGTGCGGTACTGTGAACTATGGTTTGAGATATGTTGCAAACTTAGGATGTACAACTTCAGGGATATATAGATATTGATTGGGCAGGAAGTGTGGATGATAGGAATAGAACTTCGTAGGTATGCTTCAGTTTAGGCTCTATTATGATATCTTGAATGAGTAGGAAACAAATATCTTTCGTACTCAACACCGCAGAAGCAGAATATATTGTAGCTAATGAAGCATGTACATAAGCATTGTGGCTTTAAAAGTTGTTTGTAGGATTGTTTGACCAATTATTAGAACCAACAGTAATATACGATGATAATCAAAGTTGTGTGAAGCTTTCAGAATCTCGTGTTCCATGACAGGTCGAAGCATATTGAGATCAAGTACCACTGCATCCATGGCATGGTGCAGAGGAGAGTGATAAGGCTCGAGTACATCTCGACTTATGAGAAAACAATTGATGTTCTAACGAAGTCGTTTCCCAAAGAGAACTCTATGTACTTCAGAGATATGTTGGGACCATTAGAGATCACCTCTCTCACTGAGAGGGAGCATTGATTTGATACCAGCAAGGATGGACATTCTCCCAATGGGGAGAATGGTCAAAGAGGCCTAGAGTGCTCATCAAGTAGGGTTGATTGAGTGCCTCTCGAAGAAAACCTGATTACTCACCATGAAGGGTTGAGTAAGGTCTGGACCCGATCACACACCAAGAAGGGTGTAGTGAGGTATTGGACTTGATCACACACCAGGGAAGGGTGTAGTGAGGCATTTCAACATCTAGACCCAATAACACACTAGGAAGGGTGTAATGAGTCCCTTTTAGCATCTAGACCCGATCACCAACCAAGGAAGGGTTGAGTGAGGTCTTGGCCCAAAGTGCTTATCAGGAAGGGTGAGCGAGTGCTTATTAGTTGAGATCTCAGCATTTTGGCATAGTGAGAGGCCTTGGGATTTGAGAATTGATCACTCTAAAGGATTGAACTCTGAGATGTTAATGATATGCCATGGGTTTGGTACCCCCCCCCCCCCCCCAAAGATATGGGAATTAGTTGATGTTGATAGTAGATGATGTTGTTGATGATGATTTGATATAAACTTTTATTGGAGAAATTTGTCAACTTGAGAACATCTATGACAATCATTACAAATAATTCCCTAGTTAAGAGAGAATGTTGAATTTGTAACTATGGTCGATCTTCATAATGTATATTTGGCCACTTGATGTAATTGTATTGATTACTGTAAAGCATATTTTAAATGCTAGAGTCAAAAGAAATATATATTATGATTCAAAGTCCCATTGTGACTTTTAAATGAAGAAATTTTGAATTTTTTGGCTCCAAATTTGTCAAGTAATCCTCCCTCCAAATCAAGTAGGCCTAGGGAATATCACTATTTAAAGGAAACTAGGCCTCATTCTCTTGTCACCAACTTGTACATTTGTAAAGACAATTTCTAGGCATCCTAGCAAAGATCAAGAAGGACAAGGAGGATGAAAAAAAATACAAATTAGCTCTCTCGCTCTCTTTCTCTCTCTCTCTCTCCCCCCCTCTCTCTCTCAAGCTCGCATGTGTAATAATCTCTTCTTCTTCTGGTCAGCTACAGGAGGGCCAAAATTCTAGGTCAATTCAAGCATAGTGAAATTCTAGATTAGATTGGGAGGCTTGACTTGGAGGGGTTGAACATGTTTGACCATAGGTATAGGTGTGTCTCTTGTTGAATAGGAGAATTTCTCTATTGAAAAGGTTGTTGGGTTTTCCCCCTTGGTGCGTTTTCCCATAATAAATATGGTCTTCTCTTTGTGCATTGTGATCTCTACAATTATAATGCTCTTATATGGTTGAATTTATGAAGTATAATTGTTGAATGATATATTGGAATAATTTAAAAGAAGATCAACATCAAAAGTAATTATCGATATTTCAGAAATATTATGCTAGTATCTATTGCACTTAGAAAATCAACACAAATCACTCACAATTTCCCCAATAGTTGCAATCTCATCATGACCATGTTGGATCCTTGTGAGGTATGATGTCACAGTCTCAGATCTACTCATCTTATTGTTGTTTAATTTCTCTTGCGACACCACTTTTCTATTTTCATTTAAACTTTGATAAATATTGGTCAGAGCCACATCCGACTTCTGGCATCCTTCCTTGATATGTGAGGAAATATGTGATCTCTCACACCATCCGAAATTATGCATCTCACTTACATATCTTTGAGCTTATGCTTAGCTGCAAGTTTTAGATCTAAAGGAATCTGAATGCCTCGGCTCACAAGATCCCACAGACCATTCACCTTCAAAATCATGGTAATTCACTCTTTCCAAGGACTGAAATTTTTTGCCCCATCTAACTTGTCTTCATATCGAAAACTGCTCAATGATGCCATTTCCACAAATCAACCATGACCACAAAACCCATGAGAAAAATTTTAAGAAATAGTTGTGTTGTTGCAAATAGGAAAACTCACTATTGCAAACCCTCGTGATCTTAGATCTCTCTTTCGTAGTCTTCTAGAATGCTATGATACCATGTTAAATTTTGAATATCATAAAGGTTTATTTTCTCACGACAATTTTATCCCCATCAATTTATTTATTTACCCAAATAAACATTAAATCACTAAAAACTAGTATTTTATCTTCTATAAATAAATATATACAACAAAATTTAACTTAGAGAGATCAATCACACATTGCAAAAATAATTCACCCACAATAATTCTCCGTTGTCTATTAATATGAAAAATTTGGGTTTTTGACCCATAGAGGTACAAGGAAAAATACAATATCTAGAACCTGTAAATTGGCTCCCAATGAATGAATTCAGCCCAAGGAATTTGGCATCTAGGAAATCAACCTTTAGAAGAAATTGGCCCAAATAATCAGTCAGAAAAATCGACCTGCGCCCTCCTTGAGTGTCACTGTTGTGCTTCGGGAAAACTCGACCCTCCATCAATTCATCTTACTCTAAATCAAATCGATCTCCCTCCAACAACTTGGCCCTACAATCTCCTTCACTTAACCTCCTGGATTCATCCTCAACTGACTTACACTTCTCAGACTTTAAGAAAACCGCTCTCTCTTCGTGATGACTCTGTCACTTGAATTATGTTTATCTTCACCTTTTCTCTAGGCCTCCTATATACTCTTCATTAAGCGTAAATCCCTAAACCCAATCCCCCCTTCTAGAATCATCTAGGAGATCAACAGTTGAAATTATTTATAAGTGACTTATATAATTAAATTAATCATCCTTAGAAAATAACTTAATAGTCCACAATAATTAATTGAATTTAATTATTGTATTTTTCATAAGTTAGACTTAGGAAAGAAGATATAAATCACTTACTCCACCAATCAGGCACCTAGAAGAGGAAAATAATGTCTTCCACATGTTAATACACAAAGTCGATGTAGAAGACCTTCTGAAGCTACCACTAGCTTCAACAGAAGTTACTACCCACCAGGGGGTAGTCAGAACATAAGTACAATAAAACCAGAGGCAATAAATATAAGGACTAAAAGGATTGGTCATGACCATCCACTTAAAGGGATCTATGATCCACCATAGCCAACACTTGTACATATCATCCTACATGACCATAGGGGAAAAAATTGCACATATTTAGGCTTATAATGGTATTGAATCTGGCCAAAAAAATGTACAGAACATTGCAAAGGATTTAAGGCATAACATGCACAATCCCTTTGAAAACGCAGCTCTTCACATATCCAACACCCCATTTTAGGATATTGTGTCTAACTCTCACTCTCTAAATGTATACCCACTACTTTGTTGAGTTTGCTATGGTTTAGTATCACCTTACTGCACCAATGGCCTATATGGTGGATATTGACCTCCTAACTAACATCTCTAGGTTTCTATCACATGCCCCTGTGGCACATATCTATGTGTTATCATCATAGAATATGTGCGAACTAACTAAGAACTTTTTATATGTTCTCCTTAACTTGAAGGTCTATATGGTCTCAAGTAATCACCTCCCATTAGTTTCTCCTCATCTATGATAGAATTTTGAACTACTTCATGCAAAGTATGGGGCATCAATATACAAACTTTTGATTTGATTCAATTTCTTAGCTCATACACAAACTTGTTGATTTACAACATCTTTGTGTTTAATGTGTTGCATAACTCAAAAGATCTATAAATCTAGACTCATATTCTAGCACTAACTCATTACCCTGTCAGATGGAGTTTCATTCGTTCAATTTCCTTTTATGAACTACTTAGAGCATCAACATTCTCTAAAATGTGCTTTAAACAATTCCCATGATATCTCAAATATATCAATTTACAATTATGGTAATAAGGTCTTTCACCACAAAAGTACTTAGTTTTAGCTAAAAGACACCCATATGCACTTTGAAATTAGAAGTACAAGATTTTAATGCAAAACACATATCCATATTCTCAAACCATGTTTCAACCACTTCTCCATCGGTGGAGCCCCAAAATTCTGGCTACCTAAATTTACATGGATCTCTTTGACCGTTAACATTATGATGGTTTACCATCCCTTCTCCAAGAATAGAAGCACCACTTGCTTCTTGGTTCAATATATTAGTCAATGCATTGAATATTCTTTGAAATGACTACTTAATTGAAACAACCTCACTTACGGGTACATTCTGCGAAACATTTGTTGTAGGACGAGATGAGGAATGTTAGGTTGAATTGGATGTCGTGCACCATGGCCTCCCACTGTCCTACCTCCATGTCTGCCTTTTCTTCTATCTATTGTTTCCCTTGCATGCATGGACATAAAAATTTTGAACCTCTAATCAACTTAAAAACCTAGAAATATAATCAAGTTGAATTAATTACGCCGATAGGTGCGTCTATTTTGGAATAGGATTTCAAGGATTATTAGGTGGATAGTAGGCATTTAACCTCCATGGAATATTTTAGAATATTCTTAGTAGAATGCACAAATCAAATGTTGAGATTTATCTCAAAACTATTTGTTGCATTTTTTATCTTTTAATTAAATTAATTAATTAAAGAAAATGTGATATGAACAAGTGTCATATGAAATGAGTTATGGTATTTTTGGACATGAGGTATTGATAAGCCATGGTATTGTAACAAAGACTATTTGTAGATATGGTAAAGTGGGGATGAATCTCCTTAGTTAAGAAACTTGTTATATGTTTAAGTTATATATTAATTCGTTTATAATTATTAATAATAATAATTTAAAATAAACTTATAATTTAGTTGATTATTATGATTGTTTTAATTTTAACAATGTGAGATGTATCATGAAGTGTTTCGATGCTTAACATGGATTGATGCCTATTGGAGTTTACCAACCATTTAAATTATATGGTTGCACTAGTAATTCAACACATATATTTTACTTTACTAAGAATGTGAATCCATAGGCCCTAGCTTATGTAAACCTATTATGACACCATAATACATATATATCATCCATATGTGGCATTAACAAAAAGAAAATTACAATTTACGAAGAATATTTTTTTTATTTTTTATTTTTGAATGAATACTATGGTCACTTCTTTTCCATTACAATGATATGTATGCATTATTTATTTTCAAATTCATCATACTAGCACTTGAAACAATTCAATCACCACAAGGAACAAATTTTGAATAAGAATACTATCTAAAATATTAATTTAATGAGGACAAGTCCTTAAACCGTAATGATTGGTCCTCTACTAATCATTTATTGGCTCAAAATTGTCCTCAATGACAATGATACAACATATGTGCCCTCAAAATGTATCTCTAGTCTAGAATTATTTGTCTTCTATTAATTGTCAAATGGTTCAAAGTTATTCTAGACTACAATAGTACAATAAATTTACCTTCAAATGGCCATATACAATCAATTCTAAATCCATATAAGTGGGTCACTCAATTTTTTATATCCAAGTACAATTTATATAATAATAAAAATTGAATACAATTCTTTATAATCATTCCAACACTTTTTTTTTATTTTTCTCTAACTGAAACTCTCATTGATGGGCTAATTTATAGGAACAAAATTCAATTAAGAATGCATAAAGAACTACATTTTACATATTTAATCATTGTTTTCTATCATCACTAGTAGTTAGTTTGGAGTAATGAGACAAGGTTTCAAAGAGATTCAAGAGTATGTATTTACTCAATTATAACTATTTCTCATTTCAAACATGGTAAAAAGTTACACCATAAAAATAATATACATATAATATTTATTAAGACCTATAGAAATCCATTAATTTCTTCACCTAGATAAATGTCAAGACCCAAAAGGACAAATTTGCAAGGTTTGCTCAATGTGGAGTTTCTTCGACCGAATGATGACTTCTAATCAATCAAGAATAAAGTTTGAGGGACTTTATGAGACCATAAAATACATCCCAAGCAAGGGTACATTACCTCTTCAACCATAGAGAAAAAAATTAGAAAATCCCCCCCTTAAAAACCCCTTAGATTCAAAATTTTAAGTCGATAAATCATGTTAGAAGTTGTGCACGCACTTTTTGTGAGGAGCATATGCCTAGATATATATGCTATTCTTACTTAAGAAAAATGCATATGCCTCTAGTTCATGAGAATTTTTTTGTGAAATTACCTAGAAACAACCATGTAGGTCCTTATTAGTGTTGAGATCTTTAATGAGGTTTTAGAACAACTTAAGAACTATATTCTAACTCCACTCAAATGTCATAACGGGGAATGGGTACATTGTTAAGGCACTCCTTGTGATAGGTCATTGATTCACGTCCCTCGTGGGTTAGCTAACAAACAAACAAACAAAAACTCACCTCATTTTGTGTGCATTTTCATTTTGAATTACAAAATAGCTTATGTTTTTCTTTTATTAAACATGTGCATATCAAACAAACCACTCATGTGATTCGTTCAGTTTCTGCTGCTAAAATAAAAATGAATATACCAAAGGATTTTTTTCTTAAAAGTAGGCATAAATCAAATCAAATTCAATACCAAAATGAGACCAAGTTTCCATAGAGTGTCCAGGTTACCAAGAGCTAAACATAACCTCCATAAATTGTCACATTCCTGACACCAATTTCTAGACATAACTCTTTCAGTGCATGATACCAAGAGTTTCACACCCCTACAAATCCTTTAAACACTACTTACCAATACGTATCAATGGTTCCAAGTTGTTGCGTGCCCTTTAAGTATCATTTTTCAATGATGGAAGATGGTACCGTGGTTGGGACTCAAGTTTTGGAAATCTAATCCTTAGGGTTATGGTGAATGTGCTATTATCTTGAGAAAGAATATGAAGACTCATTGGGAGTCCAAGAACCTCTTGAAATATGAATCCAAACGTCAAAATATAACGTACTTATGTGTATCATACTAATGAGAAATGTATCTCAAAATTATCTAATTTTGTGTGCATTCCAATAGTGATTTTATAGTTGCGAGAATTTTTGAAAAATCCAACCACAAGTTTCATGGTTCTCATATCTCTCAACATTCTAGAAAATTGTATGGCATCTCCATTCTTGTCCACAAACTCTCTATTTACATTTCATCTATTGAGTTCACCTTCACACACACACCCATTCTTATGAGCTAGAAATCCTACATGCCCAACTCTAGTATCTCTCCTTTCCATACCCTTTGTTGACAGGGAAAAATTTACCACCAACAGTTGGGGGGTCTCCCCAATGTGAAGTCCCAATCAAGCCTCACACTATTTGGGATAGGATCCCCATCCAGTATGTGGGCTTGGTTGCCACTATGTGTTTTTTACTCTTGGTTGTCAAACGAAAAGAAGTTATTGTGAGAGTAAGTGTGAAATCCTAGAGAATGAGGATGAAATCAGCACACAATTAAAACAATTGCAGAACAATGTATAAGAACTAAGCAACAAAAAAATAATAAAAGTATGTCTTAAGAGAAATCAGTTATCTAAGGCCATCTGAAACATATTAGTAAGAAATTATTAGAGGTTAACCGCAAATTAGTTCACAGTTAGTTACTAGCATAGAGTCCAATAAAAGAGCAGATATCCAAAGCAAACAAATAAGCCAAAACCACAAATTAGTTCATTAACATATGACCAATATGAAAGCACACATGCACACATAATTTTAGTATTGTTTAACCATCATAACGAACATAGGAATGCATGGGAATCTATGATAAAAGAACTTCTCATTAATAATGTTGTAAATCATAGTACATATGCCACAAGCCCATCAAAATGCAATAGTGGACTCAGGGAAAATCATATCACCTCCAAGGTAAAACCCTAACATCAACACAGTTTAGCCTAAAAGTTTCCAAGAGCAAGAATGTTCTAGCTACTTAAGCACAATAGCTATTTATATATTAGCAGAGCTTTAGGGCTGAAAGTCTCCTATGAATGGAGCATGAGGGGATATTTATACAAATGGATGGGTGACCTTTCACCTCTCGCATGACTCTTCAAATTCCTTCACAACCCATTCCACTCCTATGGACTCTTCATATTCACTATCAACCTCCAAGCAGCTTTAATCCCACAAGCACACAACCAACAATCAAGATAAGGGATTGCAACCTTTTCAAGCAATTATATCTCAATTTTATAACACATATAATCAGTATTAGGAGATTCAAAGGAGCTTACTAGAGTATACCATATCTAATCAGATTCATAAATGTGTGATTGAAAACATTACCTGGTCATGTTGTGAGGAGCGTTGCTACCTTTGAGGTCAAGCCTAGCTTACCATTCAAAACCTATGTGAAATGACCATTAATATTTCAACCATGTCCATCATTGCCCTAGAAGCCTTAAAATCTAATAATTGGTCATGATCAAGCTTTGTGAATAGCTCCAAATGATGGTAGAGTATTGGAAAGCTTCTTTATCTTTTTGCTTTGTGCTTGCTTCATGTCTGGCTCTGGTGGTTTTATTTTCAGCAAGTGTAGTGTTACAATTCTTTGTATAAGACTTACTCAAAACCTCCATGTGACAAAAAGTGTTTTGTAGAGTTATTTTTCGGGTCCATCACATTTAATATTGTTAAAATCGACGTTTCGAACCATCCTCTGTGATTCATCATCAGGATAGATCAATATGTGTATAAGTCAAATCTCAATCAAGTGTATAAATAAAGGTATGAGATTGTGATTGGATGGAAATGATAGGGAGTTGACATGACCTAGAGGAAGGAGAGTGAATATTAGGTTAAAATCATATGAAATAAATTAATGATATTTTAATTTTATTTTTTTCAATATTTATAGAAAAAAAAAAAAAAAATATATATATATATATATATATATATATATATATAATATAAAATAATAATATTTTTTTAAAAACTAATATTTATTTAAATGATCAAGGATCTTAATTTTTTTAGAATTAACAATTAAAATTAAATTACATTAACTTAAAATTATTACTTATTATTAAGAATTAATAATTCTATCAATTTTACCATGGAAGTGGAGGAGAATGGCAGCCTTCCCTTTCTTGACATCCTAATCAATAGAAACCAAGATGGTTCCATATCTCACCAGGTCTACCGTAAGAAAAAACACACTGAACAATACCTTCATGCCAACTCTCACCATCATCCAGCTCAAAAACTTGGGGTTCTCAACACTCTAGCAACCAGAGATGTACGAATTTTAGATCATGATCATTTTGAACAGAAGAAAAACCTTCTTTTGGATGTATTTGAAAAGAATGGATACAAAAGACGCCAAGGAATCAGAGCTTTCAAGAATGCGAAAAGTCCTAAAAAGAAACAACCATTTGGATGATATTGTTGGCAAGGTTTACTTCCCTTACATATTGGCCACCACTGACAAAATTGCTTATATTTTAAAAAGGAACGATATTAAAGCCACTTTTAAACCTATGAACACCATTAGCAGATGCCTCAAATTGGTCAAAGATCCCATTGATCCTAAATGCCACAAAGTGGTTTATTTAGTTCCTTTTTCATGTAGCAAAACCTACAACGGGAGACTTGTTTTTAACTAAGATTCAAGAACATGTCGCCAATATAAAGCATAACTGATCTAAAACCTCAACCTTGGTCGAGCATTCCAGTAAAACCAATCATCATACTTGTATTGAAAACTCTTGTGTTATGGCCAAAATTGATCATTATTACCATAGAAAATTTAGTGAATCTATAGAAATAGGAAAACGCCATAACAACCTCAATTGTGATGATGGTTAGAAAATAAGTGATAATTGGATTCCAACTTCAACCTCCAAATCCACCCTCTCTTAACATCTCCCTTCCTCTAATTTCACTTATTATTTATTCCTATTTCACGTCTCCCTTCATGTCACCATCCTCTCTTGATTAGACCTCTCAATTATTAACCAAATTTTCTCTCATAATGTCATACATTTATTGAATTAATTACTAGCCCTAGTTTTAATTTTAATTTTAGTTTTAATTTAATTTAATTTAAATCTAGATAAAAGTTATTAATTATTAATTTTGATGGTTAATAATTATTAATTTTAACTTAATGTATTTAATTTTAATTATTAATTTCTTAAAAAAATTAAGAATCATTGATCATTTAAAAATAAATGTTAGTTTTTTAAAAAATAATTGTTATTATTATTATATAAATAAAATAAAATAAAAATATTGAACAAATTAAATTTGAATTTAAATTAAAATTAAAATATCATTAATCTATTTCATATTATTTTAACCTAATATTCACTCTCCTTCGTGTAGGTCATGTCGGGTCTCTATCATTTCTATCCAATTCACATTCTCATACCTTTATTTATACACTTGATTGAGATCTGACTTATACACATATTGATCTATCCTGATCATGAACCACAGAGGATGGCTTGAAACATCGATTCTAACAATATTAAATGTGATGGATCCGGAAAATAACTCTACACCAAATATAAATTGCAAAAGCCTCAAATCAATGACAAAAAGTGTGTTTGGAATTTTTATTTACCAGTGTGAATGTCATAGGCATCATTCATTGTTGAGTTTCAATGTTTTCGAGTTCCAACCTATTTTCCAAACATATTTCCTAGGCTAGCAGAATTAGCCCTATCACTTATTGTATGGTTTATTGCTAGCAAAGCAACCTTGGTGCTTTGAATGGACGCCAAATCTATCAACGTAGACATATTCAAAAGATTTTCACTGCAAGATGTGTGAATCATTCTAATGAAAACATAACCCTTTTACCTCCAATGATGAAATAAAGGTTTGGTTGGTTGAAAATATAGTATTTTTTCCATCCTCCCTGTAATTTCTCTTCATAAAATTATTTTGTATGGAAATTTGTCTATTTACGCATGTACTAAAATTTGTAATACTTCCTTCACGATACATGCCTTGTATAAATGACAGTTAGTCTGATGAAGCATATTGTAGCCATAGTTTGACGAGACCATACAAGGTATGCTTGCAACCATAACTTGTCTCTAACAAAGTTATTTCAACCTCAGATTAATTCTTAAGTTCGAGCTCCTTTACAAGATAATTCTAGACACCTCTCATTCTGAGATAAGAATATTGGATTTGACACTTGATTTCTTACTGAATTGATTGAGACTGAACCCCTCCTCTTCATGCCATTTGCATTCTTTACTCTTTGATACTTATCAACCTCTGTTCTTTTAAGAATGTCAATTAGCTCGTAAAGCAAATCAAGGTTTGCTTCATTGATTAGTTTTGAGCGCAAGGTATCATATAAAAATGCACGCAATGGATCAACTAAGGAATCTAAATTTTAGCTCTCTAGAGAAGATGAATGGAAATGTATCAAATAGTTGACACTCAAGTTGGCATATCTGCATAATGTATCATAATCTAACCTATTTAATAAGGCTAGGGGTTCCCTTTTGGCGTGTTCAGGTATCTATTGTTATGCAATGGCTTTCACCAAAGGCAAGCATTGTTCACAATAAAGTATATGAAAATCGACAAATTTTTTAAGAGTGTTCTTTATTTGAGGATGTGCTTACAATCCGCTCCATGACAGGTTTCATTTCATTGACAGTTGTTATAAATCATACATAGAGAACAAAAGTACCTACATCTTCAAAAATAGCTACTTTTCCACTTGTATTCTCTTTGTGATATAGTGTAAATATCTTTGCTTCCACGTGATAACCGTGCCATGTTTCTCTAGTTTATGATTGCAAGATAATACTCACTCCTTAGTGCTTTGTCTCACATTAAGCTTAATTATCACCAGGAAGGTGAACATCCATGTGTAAGTGATGAGGCAATTGTGATGCGAAGACCAGAAGTCACAGTGTATGAAATGTGATTAAATCGTAGTCCACGGTTGCAAAGTGTGATTGCGATGACAGAATAATCATGATTTGATAAGACAAACTCCTATAAGCAGCAAGAAATCTAGTACTAGTGAGGGGTATGCTTGCAGCTCTATATCCCACTGATTTAATATGATGAAGTAGTCGCATGTTCTCTTGCCAATTCCCAAAGAGTCACACTTGGCTTGTGAGCTACGTGACTGAGACCCTGTTTACTTCCCCAATTTGTGATCGATTTGCAATCTTGTTTCTCATAAGTGATTGATGTAGAGTGCTTCCTTACTATGTGTTTGGTCATAGTGGTATTTGCTACACATTTGAAACTATGACATCGCTAATCATTTATTCAAACACGAGAAATCCCTACTGTCTTTGCAAGTGTTCATGGATTTCTATGGGGTATAATTTTTTAGATAAATGAAATTGTGGTTTCTACATGCATAAGAGGACACCATAGCTCAGTTTTGTTTTTTACCTCTAGATCCTCCACCCTTACGTGCATTTCTTAACCTAGATACTTGTGTCATGGAACTAGTAATTCTATCCCATTTGGTGTAAATTCCCCTATTGTTTTTAGTCTAATCTCCATGGTCCATCCTAACAATAGTAAGTGTAGTTATCCATGTGATAATTTTGCATAACCAAAATCAAATGCATACAACTAACATAGTTTTCTTCTCGGTCACTCATTTCGTGTGATGTATGGTAATATAAGTCCCATTCCTTGTTCGACTCGACATTTGTTGCCACATTTCTATTGCAAGCATTTCCGAGTAGACCACCTAGTCATTAATGGTTTCCCATTCTTTGACTCTTGTAGACATCTAAAATAGGCCTAAAACAACTGGCCTCTTTTTTGAGAACTTGATAAGGCACAAGTAGTGTGCATTCAACTGGCCTCTTTTCTGAGAACTTGATAAGGAATAAGTAGTGTGTCTTCATGTCTCAAATGAGGCTAAGAGGCCTTTTGTCCTTTATATTAATTTCTGCAATATTTTCATAAGTAATCAAATATCACATTTTGAAAACCCATTAGGCCATAAGTTGGTATTTCATGTTTCACCACTGTTATATCCTCCACATGTGATGCTTGCATATTATCCATTATACCACATCGTTTTCCAAAAGTTCAAAAGCGAACCCCATGTATTCTTCTAGTACCTTCACCATAGCAATCTCTATGGGGTTCTAGCAACTCGTTATTAAATTTTTGTTTATAATGGTGGACCCACCATAAATCCATATATTTTATCTACAACCTTCCATACTTCATATATATATGGCAGTGTTCAATGCCCATAGCTTGTGTCCTTGAGAGTGTGGACATTGGTCAAAACAACCCTAATCAATTTCCTTTCAGGTGTTAATTCACTAAGATCAATAGTAAGTCACATTGTGCATGACTTTACTACATAAAATGGGAACATAAGAAGGAATTGGAGATATAATGTTTGTCTTGCAGCATATGAAGCTAGCACACACAACAAGTACATTCATTCTTGACAATATTGTACGTATTCTAATAATTGTTCAACAACATTTTTATAGCTTTAGATGGTTGTGAAAACACCAATGATACATTGCAATGTTGAGAGGCAATGTCAAAGTCTCATGCTGCAACTCAATGTCACCCATAATATTTATATTGTTATGTGATCTTCGTCAATATTAGTTGTTATTCCTCTAATGTTTATTAGAATTAGAATTAATTTCGCTAGAGTCTATGGTGCCTTTTTTCAAATTTCTTCTAGTTCCATTATTTGTCGTAGTCCCATTTGTTGCAACCTCTAGCTTTCACCTTTTCTTTTCATGGTTTCCCCAATTTTGAATACTTTCTCTGATTCTTGAGGACAATCAAAGTTGCCTTGAAATTTGTTCCCATCTAAGTAACAAGTGCATAAGGTGGCAAGGTGCCATAGCTACACAAGACCTGGACAACAAAGCCTAACCATACATATATAAACAGATTGATGGCAAAGAATATAACACTAAATGTATCCAAAATGATATAATAAAAAAATGAGGCCAACTCAAAAGCATTCTGAAAAAAGAATGAAAAGTAGAGAGAGAAATAATTATGATTTATCAATATATCATACCTAGAAGTTATCTACCCCATAAGATACATTTGTTCCAGCATGGGGATGAAATAGACCATCAAGATTAGGTTAGTATCATGCAAATTGAATAGCGTGAGAATATTGAGAAAACTACATTAAAATTTAGTGGTACCAACAATATGCTTGAATTAATCCTCCACTAAGAGCATTGTATAGCCCTGGAAATCATACATGAATGGATAATGATTATCATACTATCCTCAACCCTAATTTTGAGAGAATACCAGAGTTGGCTTTCAATGAAAGAAAGTACTACAATACATCCAAAGAACTATAGGTTCTCTTTTAAGAATCCAATTGAGTTGATAGTGTTATAGTCGGATCCAGGAAAGCGATGTTAAGTAGAAGACCTGCTGAAAACTTTGGACGAGGACTATCACAAAAGGAGCATCTCTTTATTATATGTGAATGAAGATGTAGATGACATATATTGCATTATGCTTGGCATCAGGAAATCTAGCTTTAGTAACGATGAGATGAAACTGGGATAAGTAAGGCGGGGTGGGTGAAATTTAAACAAATAGGGTAAAAATTTTGGGTGGTGTTATAGTAGCTACAACAATAAGTGAACCACTCATAGAATCCAACATTTCTGCCTTCGTCCCTTCCAGAGATAAAGTCTTAAAATAAAAACAAGTATTGGACAAATATTGTGGGCACCACTTGAGTTACTTGGTCATTTACAAATGTGTCATCCATCTGTCTCCTTATCTAGGTCATGTTAGTCTTTACACACTAAACCAAGAGCCCACACATGTAAGTTTTTGACAATGATAAAAAGAACATGACAAAGGTTTTATTGTGTTGTGAACTATAAAGTGAGCTTTAGATGTTGCTTCGTTGCCAACGAGTGTCCATAGCCTTAGTAGATTCACTCAAGGAATCATAAGCATTGCTTCGCTACCAACAAGCGTCCATAACCCTGGCGAAGTTGCTTGCATCACCTCTCTTCACAGGAAGCCTTTCTAATGCATTTACCCTTTTATTTTATTTTTTTATTTTTCTATGCACTTGGCATTATTTATTAGGGTGTTTACTGTGAAAGGGCAGATGAGGGTTCCCGACTTATTTTACAAGCAAGAGAGGTTGTTTCTTGTTTTATAGAAAATAAAATATTTTTTGAGATAAGTCTGCCCTCATCAAAGATGGACAATAAAACACAAAATTAAAGGTGTTCAAGATAAGACCAAAAACATAGTTAAGTTACAAATATAGGTCTTACGAACTTATTAGTCTTCCCCATAAATATCAATTCATGTTTTCCTTGCTAACATATCAGACTTATGCGAATGATACTTAGAATGGGGCTTCAATACCAGAGGCTACCTCTTAGAGTGACCATCACATACACACATAACCAATTATTAAGATTCCAACACTTTGGCCAAGGTAGATAATGAAATCTCTCCATGACATCATTTATGTATAGGCTTGAAAATACAATGCAAAGAACATGGCTTAGATGAAAAGGTAGGTTAAGCATGCAATGCAAAACTAAATGCAACTAAAAAGAGCAATGCAAGAAAATCAGACTGCCTAAGAAGGAAATTATCAATGCACAGATACTAATCCAAATGAAATATAAAAGAGCAATGTGATGTAATGCAAACAACAACTGAATGTTGAGCAATGCAATGGAGCTAACTAAATGTGAATGAACATAATGTAAGCATGAAACTAAATAATAAAGCAAATGCATGCATAACTTGTCTAGTAAGCAAACAACTGAAAATAAACCTAAACCCTAATCTAACTAAACAAGGGTTCAAGATCATGTGAAGTCAAACTTTCAACGTAGCCATTGGTGTTATTCCCTACTTGTAAACACAAATATGTTTGTGAACAGTATCGATACAAAACCATGTGCAAATGTAAGGATATTTACCTAGGTCACACCTGCTAGCAAAATAACTTACCATGAAGGATCACTCTAGCCAAGTCGCATTTCTATCTTGATACACAAAATGATAAACATGAAAACCTTGGAAGCTTCTCAAGAGCATGCATTCATTTATATCAAGTGCATAAGAAATGAGATGATTCTTGGTTGTTGAAGAGTTTACCAGAAAAGACTCTTCCAATCAATGAACAATTCTATCATGATAAACAAACTGATGAGCTTGAAACCCCTAAAAAACATTCCAATATGAGCGTTCATTTAGTGCAATTGAGTTATGAAAAGAATCTTGTGAGGAAACTGTTGGTGAGGTAAATCCCCTCTACGGATAGAGGCGATCCCTACTAGCCTAGAACAGGTCTAGCAATAATCAAACAATGTTATCACGCAAGTTCCTAATTGCAAATAAAGAGGTAGGTGATGGAAACCTACTTGGGATCCAACGCTTTAGTTTGTAGAAGAGACGTCACCCACATTCCTTTGCCTTGGCCGGTCACGATCCTCCACTATCCACATGAATGGACACCTGCACACAAAGAGAACAACACAAACACAAGCGTGAAATCTAATATATGCAATTATACATCAGTCATGAAGGATATAATTCAACATCAACCATTACAAGTACAACGAAAATGGAACCATAATGATAGTCATCTATTATTAATAATTCAACAAAGGAGAATACAACCAGCGTCCTGACGTCAAGTCCTCCTTTGGCTGGTTGCTCAGCTACACAAGTCTTGCAAAAGCTTGAAGGGGTGAGGGACAAGCTCTCTCTCTCTTTAGTGACAAAGTCTCCTTACTTAGGGAAACCTTATGGACACAAAGAAGGCTCTTGCAACTCTAATCTCTTGATATCTTTCTTTCAGCACAAGTATTACCACCACTAGAACAAGAACTAGAACTAGCTTTCTCAAGCCATGGAGACAAGCTTTTATAGATGAAAAGGAAGGGATAAGATCAATCACAACAATAATGGATTTGGCTTCATCACTTGGAAACTTCTATGGAATGGTGGCAAACTACTTCCCATCCAAGGAGATTCGAAGCCAAGCCATCCTCACTTAACTTGGATTCAGTTGGTGAATGAGTTGGATAGAACTTTCGGAGATTGATTGGTTAAAAACTTTGCCCAAAAAGGTTGGCACGATTGCGACTCTGAGACAAAGCGCTAATGGCGCGCCCCTTTTAGAGGATTTTCCCTATTGGTGCGGGAGGAACATGGTGGCCCAGTGCTAATGTAAAAAGGGCTATTTTTAAGGGCAAAGTTTCAGGAGATGTCTTCAGGACATATGAAGCTCATGTTCAGAGGGGAATGATGCAAGTGGTTTCAAGTCTTGTCACTTCTCACAAGTCCCGGAATGTGTCCTCCAAGGTGCAGGAGAGGGGTAATAGGGACGGTAACAAATGGTGACAAATTATTGTGTAACAGATTCCCCCTAAAGCATGAGGCCTGAGAGAGAGAGGGGTGAATCGCTTTACAAGAACACGCGTGACTGAAAACACTACCGCCAAAGAACCTGTGAAAAGAAGTACAACTGATATCTCAAGTACATGATAGATGTGGTATGGGTGCAGCCATCCGTAACATAGTATATAAAAACTGGATCCCAGGTATGGACGCAGCCATCCGATGAGGATCTATAAATGGACTCAGGTATGGTTGCAACCATCCAATAAATGAGTCATGTAATGATTACAATAATCCACAAAATGCAGCCCGGATTTCAATATGCACAATCTGGGGTCTTGCGCTCCAACTCGACCCGAACACAGTACAAGTTCAAGCATGTGAATACAGGAGTCGAAGTCGAACATGCTTGAACATTGCCTGATTACCAGTCAATGATGAAAAATGTTAACAGACGCGAGAGGGGCCACCAATAATGACGATGGTCCTCAAGGTACTATAGGTACAATCCACGGCGTGCGAATCAATGAGCCGGTGTCGAACACCTGTAGAATTATCTGATCGGAGGCCAATGATGAAAACCTCGCGTCGAACACGAAGAACCTACCATTGAGGCATGGAGGCTCCAAGGTACCTGAAGGGAGTCTCTAGGTCATCTTCCTGGATAATGAGCTGAAGTCAACAGGAAGTGATCTTGATCGAAGGTGGGCCATAATTTTTCCCACATCATCGACACGAGACAGAGAAGGAAAACATGTTTTGTGTGAGGTATTAGAGGGAGGTTGAGTATCCTGCAGAGGTCAACTTCTCTTGAACATATCGGTGGCACAACAGCGGATTTCGCAGTATTTGATGTCAAATAATCAGTGGTCATGATGACAAGACGAGGAGAAGATGAATGGTCAAATAGGATAACCCAAACCCATGGAGGCAAATGTGAAACGAGATGAGATGTCCCCACCTAGACATGAATGCAGAAAATGCCATGTTCAAGAGTGAAATACTGCCGATGACGACGATTATGATTCCTTTATTCCCCCGCCATTTCTGGCGAGTACCCCGGTTATTTTTGGATGGAAAGCTTGACGGGGATAGCATATGCTTGAATGGTGTCATTACGACAAAATCCAATGTCATTGAGGTTTTAACGAGTCTGACAAAGGAAAAACTTGGCGTCTTTTCATGTTTAGAGAGTTTGAAAAGACAGCAAAAAGGGAACTCCAGGGGTGTCCTTTTTCGTAAAGTTGTGCCTCTCGAGCCCGAAAAGTATAAACCTAAGCTCGAAAGAACCGCCCGGCCATTACGACCGAGGAGTACTTTTCGTGAGTAGTGACATTGATCCGAAAAAGTAAAAAAGTGAGCGATATCACGTCATTTTGTTTCCATTAACGAACCTGAAACGACAAAGGCCCGACAATCTTTTCATTCTTTATACGGTCAAAAAAGAGTCTAAAGACGACCAACTCTTATTTACGTTTAACGAGTCAAG
This sequence comes from Pinus taeda, assembly GCA_000404065.3. Classification (NCBI taxonomy): domain Eukaryota; kingdom Viridiplantae; phylum Streptophyta; class Pinopsida; order Pinales; family Pinaceae; genus Pinus; species Pinus taeda. The sequence continues at coordinate 43,927 of APFE031515238.1, forward strand.
AGGAACAACTTGACAATCCTTTCATGTTTAGCGAGTCAGAAAAGAGCTGAAAGATGACTCCATAGTGACTTTTCATGTGTTTTCTGAGTCCGAAAAAGTATAAAATACAACTCGTTTCACCATCGAAGCTGCATAAAAGACCTGTCACTGCACAAGAAGCAAGCGTAAAATCCATTTTCGACCAAAAATACATTAAAATATTCAAACATAACCTTTCTAAACCCAAAAATGAGTTAAAAAGTCTATAAATAGGGTGAAAATGTAAAAAACAAAATTACTTTTACTTTTTACCTCTTCAAGAGTGAGAGTGGTCTGTTTGGGAAGCAAACTTCAGGCGGTGAATTCAGCCAATCCGTGCAACCATTCGCGATTCCGTCAGCTCCAGGTAAGAGGCGCTTCCCTTAGCTCCATTTCTATATCATTTTTTATGCATTTAATTCCTGATTGAGCCTCTGCAAGGGGGATTTTTAAATTTAGGGCTTCGCCCCATTGGCGCGGGTACCCGGAACGGACCCACGCTAATGGGGTAAATTATCCAAGGGGTTCGCGCCATTAGTGCGAATGTTTTAAAAACAGTCACGCTAACTGCGCAACTCAAATTTTCCCATGGATTTACCCATTGCATTTGAATTTTTCTTGGTTTATAAATTCTCCAACGCTTTAGTAATGATTTATTTGTGCTTGTGGGTGCAGGAAACAAGCCGAAAATGGTGGTAGAGTGGAAAGAAAGAGAACATGATGCCGTGGATGCCTTGGCTATTGAAGATGAGGGGTGTATGAATGCCTTGAGGGACTGTGGCCTCAAAAAATTCTTCCTCACATCATATATGCGATCCCAACCTGAATTGCTATAGTTCATAATTGATGCTTGGGATGTAGATGACCAAGTATTTCGTCTACGGAACCAGACCTTAGAGCTTGAGGTATCTGATGTATACTTCATCACTGGACTGTCACGGAGAGGGGAAGTTCCTATTTTGACTGGAAGTAGACCTTCTGGAGAGAAGGTAGGCGAAGTAAAGGCTCGAGTGTGCCCGGAAGCACAATTCGGGAGGCAGAGCGCTAAGGTGGCTATCAACACCATCCCGGACTTGACTCTCAAGGCCATTGTATTCACCATCACACGTGTAGCTGGGGTACAAATGCCCCATGAGGCGAGCAAGAACCATCTGATACTCGCGACGGAATGCCTCATCCCCACCATTTTTGATTGGGCTACAGCGGTGACCACTAATATCAAAAGGCAGCTTACAAACTGTAAGCGTGCAGATGTGAAACAGTTCGCATATGGCTCGATTGTGGTATCATTCTTCTTGGAGTGAATACCACTTTTCCAGATCCAGGGGGCCATAGTGGCCGACCCATTGCCACGAGAGCCTAGGATGGCTCGCTGGGTAGCACTGTTGCTAAGAGGAGGAGGGGGCCAAGAGATGTCATGGCGGCCTGAATTCTTCATATGGCTCCATCGACAGTTGATCGTGATACAGGATTGGCCTTATGCGGGAACCAGTTTCATGGGGGACCTAGATCTTCCATTACCAGAGGGAGAGGAATGGGAGGAGGAGTTAGGTATGAACTCCTTGTTTTGGATATTTTATGTATTTCCATTTTTTTCTTTTTTAAATACATGCATGTTCTGATGATGATTGTATGTATATGTAGATTCCGGCCCAGAGCAACCAGCTGGCCTATCTCCTACAGCGCGGAGGGGCCAACCCGTAGTTGAGCCTCAGGCAGGGGGTACTGTGGGGGAGGAGCTGATACAAAATCTCGAGGGGTTCACCCAAGGGATTCCGGGTTATGCCAGATTAGCAGACGTGCCTTTCGCATATCAGAGGCACACAGTGGGGGTGCTGACTCGCGTCCATCACCTGCTGAGACGATTGGTGCGCGTGGTGATGTGCTATCATGAGCACCACCGTGATTAGACTCCTAGTCTTTATTTTCTGCATATTTTTTGAGAGACATGTGTCTTAGATGTATGGAGAACACAGACTCTATCCAGACATGTACACTTAATTTTTTTTTTTGAGCGCCTTAGTGCGCCAAACGATATATATATATATACACGGTGTTATGGTTTATTGTATTTTATGCTTCTTGTATTATGTCGATTTACATATTATGCAAATGTCTGTCCAATACATAGTTAGCTAATGCATCGGTTACTGTATTAAGTCGTCTTGGAATATGTTGATAAGTAATGTAATCAAAATATCTTTCCAATAACTTAACACGTAAATACAACCTTAAAATGCGATGATCTCTGACGGAATAATGTTCGTTGAGCTGGTGGACTACAAGTTGAGAATCTAAGTTTAGAAGCAATGTGCGGATTCCCAGGTTAATTGCCTCGGCTAATAATTCAATTACAGCACTATATTCAACAACATTGTTCGTCGTACAACCCAGACACACCCCTTGAATATCTACTAACTCACCATGAGGATCGTAGATCACCCATGCCGCAGAAGACAACTTGCGAGTACTGCGGGAAGCACCATCAGCGAAACCAACGTAAGGTGATCCAGACATCTGTTCAAGAAGCGAAAGACACAATAAGCGACGATCATGCCGACACACTGAGATAAAAGCTAAATAAACACGCACACACAACACACTGCTGAAAGCATACATATGTACAAAAATAAATAAAGCGCATGATACTTGGTTCAAGTCAAGCCCCTTTCGGGACTTTGCCTTATCGCGCTGTTGCATAACTGGCCTAGATAATGTAGGCATCGCTCAGCCTGTTGTATAAAATGATCAATGGCACCGATGATCTACCCATGCCCCTGGTCAAGCGAGGTTTACAAGCTAGAGGATCAATGCCCCCTTGTGCAGAGGGACCGACGGTCGCAACTGAGTGCAATGAGGGATCAGAGTGAGTAGAAACCAAATCGAGCAAAGCAAGGTTCGGAGGTGGGAGTGAGAAGACACCCATGAGGGTAGGGTCTTTGAAAAGCCAGGCTCCCACACTCTCATAAGGAACAGAGGTATGTTCAACGAAAGGTACATTTCCTTCAGAAGAGGAAGCGAAGAAGGAGAGTTGGTCTACCGTGACAATTTTCCCTTGGTGAGGGAAACGGATGACACGGAAGAGGGATGAAGCCACGGAACGCATGGCATGCATCCAACTCCGGCCCAGAAGGAGGTTGTATGTGAGATTCACGTCAACGACCTCAACTTCTACTTCAACGGTTTTCCCTTCTAAGGTGATTGGTAATCGTTGAAGAATATCGTAAGGACGGGATTTTCTCCCATCGAAAGCGTCCAAAGTCGTAGGAGACTGGCTCAGAGTCGGAGACCTGATCGCTTTCCAACAAGCAATAGACATAATGCAAGTCGATGCGCCCTCATCAATGACTGTATGATGAATCGTTTTGGAATTGATGACGACTTGGATAAGAAATGCGATCTGATGAGGCAGCCTCGGGACATGGCTCTCGAGATCGAAGGTAATCAGATCCGAATCTGTCGGGTCTAAGCCACCGATGGCTGATAGCAGGGACTTCCTCTGAGGGGGGCAGCTCTGGAGAACTTCTAAGGTGGACATAGCCGACGGAGCCTGTTCTAAGTCCTCAATGATGCTATAGTGTTGGGTAGCACGAGAATTCGGGTTATAAGAAGATCTTCTGAGTACCCCTTTAGGAGGGGGTCGGATGGTCATCTCAGTAGTTGGTCTCTCAATATGGAGCGGACCAGCGCTGGACGAAGGAGCACTTGAGGGGACCTTGGGCTCCTTCCCAGCGGACGACGGATACTCCTTTTCTCGAGTCGTTATATGAACGGGAATAGATCCGGCCATGAAGACTTGGGAACCGAAGGGAGAAGAAGACGGACCAACCACCATTTGAGTTTTTTGAGAGGGAAAAGGCTCTTTAAGAACCGCAGGAACCCTAGGAGTGCATTTTAACAAACGACTAACTTTGGATCGCCTTGGGCAATCCTTAGTATAATGATCGTCCTCACAAATGAGGCAAGGATATTTGGGTTTGAGCTTAGCTCCTTCCTCGGCTGGAGGTTTGGAGGATTATTATTTAGGTTGTTCAGATTTATTTTTCCCTTTCCCCTTTTTCTTTCCTTTCGAGGCCTTACCCGCCATGGTGGACTGGACGGCGTTAACCTCAGAAGTAGTACCAGAATTTGAACCACCCTGAGAAGTGTTTTCGTTAGAAGCACCTGACTTCTGCTTCCCAGGGTTTGAAGATAATTTTTTAGAGGTCGGGTTCACAGAGCCAATAACTCCATAAACAGATGGCTTCAGCGGAGCCTTGGATGTGCCAGGTCTCGGGGTGTCCGGCAAATACTCATACAAGGTACTTGACTGAGAGTAAACTAAGTCCAGGTACTGAGCACACGGGATTGCTTGCTCTTCAGTCACACAGGCTCCCATAGCAATGTCCCGTGCAATCTCAAGGACAAAGGAAGTCATGAACCAATCAGTGAGGAGTTGATCAGGAATCCAAAACTTGATCAACCGGCGACGTCTTCTCCATTCGTGTATATGATCGGAGATGTGCGTAGTTGTATCCTGCTTAAGAGACGTAAGGAGATGGGTCCCTGTCTCGTACCGAATGGGTAACTGAAAGTGAGTAAGGAATGCCATAGCTAATGAATTAAAATCCTGAAATGATGCGCGGGTCAATTCAATATACCATTTAGCGGCAGAACCAATGAGAGTCCTTTGGAAGAGGCGAAGTCGAATCGAATCATCAAGCCATGAATTAGACGAACACCATAAGTGATACGTAATTACATGGGCTTGGGGGTCCTCTCCGGCTTTGCCGTCAAATTTGGGACAGTCGCTAGGTATTTTAGTTGGAACTGGTGGCCATTGTGGATTATGAAAAATGGGATCATTTGTTAACTTCGACACATCGGGCAGTTCCAACATCGCTAGAAATGGTAGCTGCGGGTTTAAGGACATCTGTGGATACGAGGTAGGGCCATAATTCCATCCAGTTGCTGGTTGCCCCCACTGACCTTGTCCAGATGGACCAGGTCCAAAAGGACCCTGTCCATAAGAATTTTGTCCATAAATGTTATATCCAGAACTGGATGGTTGATACTGGTTCTGCCCCCCAGCACCCCATTGGTTACCATACTGCCCTGTAGGTTGCTGATAATTTTGATAAGGGTTGGCCTGCGGCTGTTGGTAATTTTGATATGGGGTATATTGATTTTTCCCCTGGGGTTGCTGGTATCCATACGGTTGTTGTGCTCCATATTGAGCCTGGGAACCAGGCGGCATTTGATGAGAAGGTTGGGATTGGTACCCACCTTGTGACTGGAGACCAGCTTGATTCTGGGGTTGGTAACCGGGCTGAGGCTGCGAAGCAGGAACCATCTGCATTCCTGGTTGAGCCCCCCTAGAAAGATATCCTTGCGAAGAGTAAGGTTGGGCCATCTGGCCGGAAGGTTGTCCTAGTTGGATCTGAGATGGACCCGCCTGCCCAGAAGGTTGATCTTGCTGGGTGTTGGGTCGTCCTTGCGCAACCGAAGGTTGTCCTTGTAGACCGGATGGCTAATTAGGCTGAGCAGTGGGCTGGCCTTGCCGTGCGTAAGGTTGACCACCTTGTCTAGAAGAGTAACCTTGTTGGTTTCTGGGTTGACCTTGCTGACCATAAGGTTGTCTCGAGTTCCCATAGGGTTGCCCAGAAGGGTAGCTCTGCTGGGGCCCAGGTTGTCCTTGCTGAGCATAGGGTTGTCCCGGGTTTCCAGAAGGTTGCCCAAGATATGTATAAGACGGACAACTAGAGGCTAAAGGTTGTCCCTGATAGGGTTGTCCTTGCAAGCCTCCAAGTTGACCTGGATAGGTCTGGCCATAGTACTGCTGCCCATAATTAGGCTGCGAGTAGGATGGTTGACCCTGGTAGGGTGGTCCTTGGGATGGCTGCCCTTGACCTGGATGGAACTAACCACCACCATATCTGGTGGAACCCCAAGCCACATTTAGCGGAACTGAACCTTCAACATAAGGCTCAGATGGCAAGGAGGTATACAAATGATGATTGACAGGATCATAATATGGGCCTTGCATGCCCGAGTTCTGGACAACATGCAAGTATTGAGAATATGCCCCCCCTGCCGAAATAGCATTAGAAAGAGGCAGGGCACCACTTGCGGGATGGAAAACTCTAGCAGTATGTGCCGACGGACCACTTTGTACTGGGCCTCGAGATGGGCCGACAACAGAAGTCACAGCAGAAGATGCTGTAACGGCACTAGCAACTGGAGTTGATGACATGACATAGACGGTCGGATTGGTTGGAACTGATGTAACAGCAGTTTGGGAAACAAATGGTCCCGTTGTAGGGGCAATTTTATTATCCCACATAAAAGAGGAAGTCGCAGAATTCATAGCATCCCTTAGAGATCTATACCGCACCGGCACTGTGATACCGAGAGGCGTAACAGTGTAGGGTGTAGAGATGACTGGGGATGTAGCCGCAATGGGAGTATCAATACTCGACATAACGGGCGTTCCACTCGACACAGGAGATGTATCCTCCATGTCAGAAGAATCCATCAGAGATGCAACACCAACAAGAGTAGTGGGAAAATCCTCTTCAGAGGGCTCCCAAACAGGATTCCAAAACAAGTCGTAAAGCTCGTCCTCTGGAGCACGAGAGTTCAACGGTTGGACACTTGGAACAATAGGGAAAGTGTCACTACAAACCGGTGTGTCAAGGGCAGCAGAAGATGGATACCCTTAGTCACTTGGGACGGGAGACGGGGTCGATGGATCTGCCAGGATGATCAATCAAAGACCCTAGACAAGCTAACGATAAGAGACCCAACTCAAAACTAAACGCAAACAAGATCTAACAAGGTGAATGTTATCATGGCCGAATAAATTTTTAGGACATTAGGACACAACTTGACCTTTTCATGTTTTAAGAGTCGAGAAAAGGAAAAAATATGACTCTAGTCGCCTTCAAATGTTTAAAGAGCCCGAAGTGACAAATGCTCAATAGAGCCTTTTCTTTTACAGAGTCTAAAAAGGATCAAAAAGTGACTACTTTGGAGAAACTAGGCAAGGGGTTTACCAGACAATCCGTAAAACTACTTATACACCTTGGCAATCGTATGAAAACCAAGGACTTTCCGTACTGCAGTCAATCTTCCCGAATGCTGTGTTTGGTGCGTTACGGCTTGTAAGGCGGCAGACATGGCTTCCTATGGATCAAGGATAGAAACCTAGTGGAGTCTCCCCATATATATGCGACGGTACGTGGGAGCCCAAGTCTATACTAGACCACAATTGAATCACACAAGGAGGAATCACCCAACCTTAATGCAAGAACAAAAGTGACTAGGTTTAATGACGCCGGAGCACGTCTCTAGCCTAGACCTCTAAAATGTGAGCGTTATGTTCCAATGCGTTTTTAAGTTGATTCGGTTTATTTTAAGGTTTATCTTTAGTTAAGTTTCGATTTTAGGCCCTACCGTATGTGATCTTTCACAATTTGCCTAGATGCAAGCTATATGCCAAAGAAGACCATTTCGTTCTATGAATACTAACTACGATAAGGTTAAGAATTTTCAATCAAACAAAATGAGCACAATCAATCAAACACCCTAATGCAGCTAATGGCAAATAAATAAAACTTTTTCTTTCAAGAATACAAATCAATGAAAAGTTCTATTCCATCAACTATTGAACGCAAAAGAGATTTGTTTGATTTCTTTTTCAAAGGCACAATGCACTAGAATGAATTTTGAAAGACAATAACACTGAGTAAAATGGACAAATTCACTCAATGAGAACACAATGAAATCCCAAGACACCAAAACAGTTCTCCAAACCAAAAGAAAAGAAAAAGCCTGTACGAGCTATGTGATCTAAGCTCCAACAAGGCAAGGATGAAATCCAAGCAAAAAGAGGCAAGTCACTTGGAAATCAACCAAAAACATTTCTCCAATCACTGAACAAGTGCAAAAAACAATCGCAAAGTTGACTGACAATCAAGAAACCCAAAACTCCTACGGAAGGCTCGACACACACGGCCACTAGATGTCCTAGGGTTAAGGTGTGAAATCGGTAGAAAGAAGCAAACAAACAAAGGACGGAGGTTAAGAACCATTCAAACAAGGATCAGACACACTCCAGCAATTGAAAAAGATGTGGCAAAATGCAAATCCAAGCTCAGAAAGTAGGCAAATAAGTGGACTGAAAAAGCTAAGAGGCCTGGCGCGACAGTCAGGCTGTAACTCGCGCTAAATAGGGATTGGCGCAGGTTGTCAGTTAGCAAAAAGGGCCATTAGTGCGACTGTCAAAGGGAAAACCGTGCTAATAAAGTTTGCCAAGTTAAAAAAGAAAAATAAACAGTCTAAATCTCAGTTTACAGTATCTAGGCAAGTCAGGAAGCAAGAGGCAGCAAGAAATTCAATCCAAAAGCTATCCAACCAAGCAAACAAGAGAAAACCAAAGAGGCAAGACAAACTCCAAATTGTTCAGTCCGTAAACCAAACCAGAGATTGACTGAAGCGGCATTGATCTACTTCACTACTGGAAAGCAATAGTGTTTCGAAGGCTATCTGGCCGTGCTTCAAACTCCGTCTAAGTTTACAAATTAAACAACAAGCTAAACTCCCCAGCGGAGTCGCCAAATTGTTGGATAGGTAAATCCCCTCTATGGATAGAGGCGATCCCTACTAGCCCAGAACGGGTCTAGCAACAATCAAACAATGCTATCACGCAAGTTCCTAATTGCAAATAAAAGGTAGGCGATGAAGACCTACTTGGGTTCCAACGCTTTTGTTTGTAGAAGAGACGTCGCCCATGTTCCTTTGCCTTGGCCAGTCACAATCCTCCACTATCCTCGTGAATGGACACTTGCACACAAAGAGAACAACAAAAACACAAGCGTGAAATCTAATATATGCAATTATACATCAGTCAGGAAGGACATAATTCAACATTAATCATTACAACAATGAGAATGGAACCATAATGATGGTCATCTATTATTAATAATAAAAAAAGGAGAATACAACTAGCGTCCTGACGTCAAGTCCTCCTTTGGCTGGGTGCTCAGCTACACAAGTCTTGCAAAGCTTGAAGGGATGAGGGACAAGCCTCTCTCTCTTTGGTGACAAGATCTCCTTACTTAAGTTAAGCCTTATGGACACAAAGAAGGCTCTTGCAACTCTAATCTCTTTATATCTTCCTTTCAGCACAAGTATTGCCACTAGAACTAGAACTAAGACTAAGACTAAGACTAAGACTAAGACTAGCTTGCTCAAGCCATGGAGACAAGATTTTATAGATGAAAAGGAAGAGATAAGATCAATCACAACAATAATGGATTTGGCTTCATCACTTGGAAAATTCTATGGAATGGTGGCAAACTACTTCCCATTCAAGGAGATTTGAAGCCAAACCATCCTCACTTAACTTGGATTCAGTTGGTGAATGAGTTGGATAGAACTTTCGGAGGTTGATTGGTTAAAAACTTTGCCCAAAAAGGTTGGAGCGATTGCGACTCTGGGACAGAGCGCTAATGGCGCGCCCCTTTTAGAGGATTTTCCCCATTGGCGCGGGAGGAACATGGTGGACCAGCACTAATGTAAAAAGGGCTATTTTTAAGGGCAAGCTGCTGGAGATGTCTTCAGGGCATATGAAGCTCATGTTCAGAGGGGAATGATGCAAGTGGTTTCAAGTCTTGTCACTTCTCACAAGTCCCGGAATGTGTCCTCCAAGGTGCAGGAGAGGGGTAACAGGGACGGTGACAAATGGTGACAAATTACTGTGTAACAACTATCATGCTCCCTCTACAATACCTCTACTACTCATAGACAGTCAAAGGCCTCTATATAACCTCTGGTCTGCCCTCCAAGCCTCCTATTTCTTTGCGTAATTCTGATTGGGGTCCAGTGCAACCACATGTGTGAATTGACCTCTTCACACACTCACTAACCTTTGATCCAACTACGTAGTTATGAAGGAGATAAATCCTCATCATGGATGAGCTTCCTTTATAGGAAAAATATTCATCCAACTGATAGTACACTATCCCTTCTCTGATCTCAACTGGGTCTCTGTCTGAACTGACATGCATGAGTTATTCACTAGAGAATCTTCAATTATCTGAAGTGCAGCAGTTATATGCAAGCATGCATTAACTAACTAAACTCACATTAATTTAAACAAATTGTTTAAATCAATCTAATTGGACTTGATTATGTTAAGTGATCCAACTAATTACTACTCAAATTAGAACTCATCCTTATCTCTTTAACCGATGGATAAATCCCTCAATCAATGGAGAAACTGTTGCATGTCTCACATAGACTTCATGTTTGAATTTTCACAACTAATTAATTCATGGAGAATTAATTAATTTATTTTCAAACAGCTGCTAAGACCAAATTCGAATTTTACTTCCTATTTTTAGCCCAAGGACTGACTAAAATAGGAATCCATCCCGAACTGCTAAAAATAGAATGCTATTTTTAGCACTTCCATTTTTCATTCCCTGTTACCCAATCCAGCACTGGTACCCAAACTACTATTTTTAGCAGTGCTATTTTTAGCATTTCTTGTTGCCATTTTTCAACAGGGGACAACGCTGACTTGGTGTGGAGGTGGCAAATTATCTTTTTGACTAAAAAATAATTCTTTTTACATGATACAAAATCCCAAAAAGGGTCTAACAAAAATGTCTCTAATGACTCAAGACAAAACCTAGAAGTCTTTAATGGAGGCTTTGACCTTGAAAACTTTGACCCAAGCATTAAAACCATGCTTTAATAAGTCATTTATTTAATAATAAATTTCCTTTTGACAAGCACAATTATAAAGACCGAAGCTAGTTACATTCTTCAACAATGTTTGGCTACAATAGATGCATACATAAATTATAGATTAGGAAACATGACCATTACCAATGGTCAATATTAGAAACAACTTGTCCTTTGTGCCCTTTCCCAACCATTAATTGTGGTAGAAACCCCTATTTGGGTAGAAGAAGAATAAGAGGCACCTCAAACCTCTTTTTATCCTTAATCACCATTAAAACAATTTTTGCTAGCAGAAAATATAATAAGGACACCTTTTCTGATTGATCCAAAAATGGATCTTGGATAAACCTCTAAGTCTAAAAGACTTCATATAAGAGGTAAATGGTGCCAAATGGCACAAATCCTTTGTAAATCAGAGGAAAATGAAAGTCGTAGGCTTCTCTCAGAAATAGTCCCATTGCATATATCTCCTCATTCTGAATCCAACGCAACTTGAATGGGTGAACACAGACTTTAGATGAAGAAGTTATCACAAAAAGAAGTTCCCCTTTGTTCTTTGGGAAAAGAGGAAAAAAGCCCTAAAAAAAAAGGCCTAAAAGGCCTTATAAGGGAAAATCGTATCACATGAGGCAAAGAGGAGGACTTAAGGTCAGGTGGAAGGCACCTTGGATCAGCGACCTCTGATGATTGGGTCGGAGGCAAGCGGTGTATACCTAAGGCAAAGGTCTCAGGTGATGTAATATTGTGATATGCGATATCGCTGATAGCCGATTGGCAGATCGACGTCGGCGATCCCAAAGGGGAAGGACCCCCAGGCCATGCGACTTGTGATTTGCAATTGCGATCACTAATATTGGCGGATCGCAATCGGTGTCGGCATTAGCCATGCCATATGACTTACCCAAGGTCCACGCAATATATGCGATGCGATGAAAATGGACCCAAAATGGTTTTGTAAATACCAATATATAAACATTTCAAGTCTGCCATAAAGCCTTTTTTACGGGATTTTACAATGTTTAATGTATTTTAAAGGGAAACCACGGAACAGGGCATTTGTGACATGCGATAGCGATTTAAAAGGCGGACCCGATGGAAAATAAGGTGGGATTCATAATTTTTGAAGTCCGATAGATGCATTTGGGAAGATTTTTACAGGCTTTCTGTGTATTTTCCTTTGTAAGCCAAGAGCACATTTTTTTTTTGGATTTCAAAGGCCCGAAGGTCCTTCCTGTTGCAGAATAGGTGGCCATCAACCCTGAAGGCATTTAGCAATGATTGCTAACGCTCAGAAGGGGATTCAAGCAGACAGAGGCCGGGAGCTAGAGAGCTCGAGAAGAGGAAAATGAACGGGTAGTGCCAGTTGGCTTAAAAGCCATAAATTTCAGAGATAGAAGGGGTTGTTGGAGTTGTTGAAACTGGGCATAAGCAGAAAGCAAAGCCAAAGTAGGAGGATAAGGCGAAAGAGAGTAGTGCAAAAAGGCAACAGCAAAAAAAGAGCGTAGAAAGCCAAAGCTGAAGTGCACACAACCAAGGGAGTCACTTGGAGTTCAAGTGGAAAGCGAGAGGGCTGTAAACTGATAGAGAGCCAAGAGCTAGAGCCAAGAGCCAGAGCCAGAGCTAAGAGCCAGAGCCAAGAGCTAGAGCCAGAGCCGAGAGCCAGAGTAAGAGCTGAGAACTAGAAAACCGAGAGCTTCAAGAGCCAAGGGATAAAATGGTGTCTGAACCCACTATTTCTATGTAAAACAATAGGAATTGAGCTAAGAGCTTGTAAAAAGGACTTATACCATAATCTCAGAGAGCCTAGTTGAGTGGACTAGAGCTCATAGAGACATAGCCCAAGAATTTTGGGTGAACTCCTAATTAAATTGCTGTTCTGTGTGTTTGGTTTATTGATGCATTAGTGTTTATTGTATGTATTTACATATCAACATACACAACAAATTTTCAAGCACATAAACAACCAACAATAAATATAAGCATACACCTATAATTTCAAGCATTTCTTAATTCCATATTGGTTAATCAATAAGATTTGGGACTATTTAAAGCTTTGGAAGTGGGAGAGGTTCTTGTAAGTTAGACAAGAAGCCTAAGTGCCCCATTTTCAGATCAGGTGGTATCAGAGCTTAAGATTGGTTAACCGCACCTTTAATAAGGCTATATCAGGATGCTTTATTGACAAAGCAAAGACTGCTTGTCTGAAAGGTGTTTGAACAACAAGAGGCTGATTGTATGCTAGTTTTGCAGACTGACTATTTTCTGAGTTTGTAGAGGTAAAGGGAAAGCTACTGATAGCTCAATCCAAGAAGGACAAGAAGGAAAGAGAGTTGAAGGCACTCTTCTTATCCCAAAGGACCTCAAGGCAATCCTTGGAGCATAAGAGGTTTGTTGCAAAAGGTTGCTGAATAAGCTCTTTATTTATCTTGTTGAAGTTTTTTTTTTTGTTCATTGGCATAATGCCAACTTCTACAAGCGGGTCCTCAAATTCTGCTTTGAGGACATGAAGTAAGAATTTTACACTATGATGGATATGGTGAGAGAAATGTATGAGGATGGAAGGAAGAGCAGCAGACTTAGAGAGAAATTGAATTCCATGAAGGAAGAGAAGCAGTTGCTTTCTGACAAATTGCAGGAGATGGAGAGGCAAGTTCATATTGCAAAAATGAACCTGGAAAGGATGTGTTATCACTGAAAATATTTCAAAGGAAAAGGGTAAGGTAAGGGAGAATTGGCCTTGGTTATTCTCAAGTTCCTTTCATGCATAAGAAGCACTTGGCAAACTCAGGGTCAGCATACATCAGAGTTCTTTGAAGGCTCAAGCAAGGCATGTAAGTTTTGAACAACTTCATGGTAGATGGAAAGGCCATTTCAAGCAAAGGAAAGATCAAGAGAGTTGAATTGGCATTAAAACTGTGTTTTGCTGATTACACAGCAGTTTCGTAGCGTGCTACGAAACTGCTGAAGATAATGCCTAATGCACAGCAGTTTCGTAGTGCGCTACGAAACTGCTGTAGCTGCATATTTTGATATAGTTGACCAGTTTTGAGGAACAAAAGGGAAACCTTTTTCAAAGGGAGTTTCTGAATAAGGATCATTCACACAACACAAACATCTAGCAAGGGCAAAAAGGGCAAAGGAAAAGCATATATGAACCATAAGCCATTTGTTATAAAAGTAATCACAGCAAGTATTTTTCATCATACTTCAAGCAGCGTTGAAGAAGGTTTTGTCTTCATACAGGTACATGGGCAAGGTCTACACATGAAAAGAAAAATATTTCAAAACATTTTTTTGTAATCAAAGAAGGACAGTAGGCATAATTTCTTTCGAATATCCTTGTGAAGACCAAAAGCAAAAAAGGAGGAACTTTCTCTCCTAGTTTCTACCAGTCAACTTCTATAAGCGTTTCTGAGCAGTGGAAACCGCCTCCCTGAAAAATGAAAGAGGTTTTCATTCCTAAGATACTGAAGTACAAAAAAATCTTCTAATTTCTTCAAATCCATTATTATCTGGGAGAAATGATGGACCAAAGTTGCGCTACGAAACTGCTGTAGGTGCAAGTTTTTCACAGGCATATATCTCTGTTTTACACCTGTTTTTCAAAGGCACATTCTGGGAGGTAAGGATGGTTTTTCAAAAAACCAAGAGAGGTTTTTGTTCAGCATGGATTGTTTCACAAAATCCTCCTTCCAGTTTTCTAAATATGGTTTTTGGGAGAAGTTATGAGCTCTGTCCCAAGACCCATGTTTCAGCCAGAACAGAGCAAGGGACAGTCTCCTAGTTTCTAGGAACATCAAGGATCGATTCTAGACAGTTGGAGAAGTATTTTAAAAATCAAAGAGAGGTTTTTGTTATAAAAATCCTATACTACAAAAACCTCCTTCAGTTTCGAAAAATGTGTCATGGATGAGGAGATAAAGGCTCTGTCCCACGTGCCATTTTCAGGGATCCTAAACCTAAAAACATGGAAACATGTTCCCTAATTTCTAGGGTTTGTCTTCAGTAGTCAGATGACCACGTGGGAGGCTTCATCAAATTCGACTTCTTTAGGTTGCAAGTTGTCAAATAATGCTTTAAATGCTTAGATAAGGTTGTTGTAATCATAATAAGGAGTTACACTCCTAGTTGTATTAGGTCTCTAAGACTCCTAGTTAGGTGTCATTTGCATTTAATAGTTAGTTTTAAGTATCAATAGGTGTCATAGTAGGATGAATTCGAATTCCCCTCATGCTTGAGGAGGAATCCAAGTTATGTAAAGAGCTCTATATATAGTTGAAGCATGAATGTACTCAGGGTTGGAAATTTTATAACAGAGGACTGTTTTGGCTTATGTAAAGACAGAGTTCAATAATATAAGTTGGTTGCTTTTCTTCTCAGGATTCATGAAGGATTTCCATGTTCAGAATGTGTGATTTTATTCTTTCCTTAATGTCTTTTACAATTGCATAGATGTGTAATCACTCAGAATTCACTGATTGTGCTCTGATTTCCTGTATGCATTTATGAACTGTGGTTTTATATGAGTTGTGTTCTGAACATCCAAATGCTAAATGCCCTGACTTCTATGTAAAGGCAGTATCATTGTTTACTGAAGTATGATTGAATCCATAGGCCCAATGGAAAATTATGTAATTTTTATCCAGCCTTCATATTTGTCAATGTTATTCCACAAGAGTTAGCCATCTAATTATTAGTCAAAATCAATAACCCTTTGAGAGAGCCCTCTCAGGCTAAGGAGGCTAAGCCTTAGTCAAAAGATTGGTTTGAAACAGTTACTTGAAGTCTTCCTGGTTTGCAGCCTTCCAGGGCTTGATTCTTGAGATAACAGAATCTAACGACCAAGACAGTGGGGTGGTCACATGATGCGACTCATCGCATTGCAGAGATTCACCTTTCGATTAAATCTTATGAAACATCTCTTGAGCAGGGGTGGGAACCATTACGGGAGCCTCTCGGCATTAACAATGGAAAAAAAAAAAACAGTGCAAACGGTAACTATCATCAATAACAATGGACTGATTCCAAGTTTGAATTATGCATTACCGCTTGAATTCGGAGATTGTAGGAAGAACAGCGGCGTTACCAAGTTCGAGGCATTATCATAGCAGACAGTGGCGCCAGCAGTGGAGTCAGGTACGCAGTCTTCAGGCAGGGAGGCGTTCTTCCAGAAATGGGACAGAGAGGAGCAGAGAGCAGGCAATGGACAGGAGTTACAAGGGACGCCTAAAAAAGGAACCTGGGACCTGTGCTCTGATACCATGTCAGGCCAGGAGTAACTCCTGGCCTGACAAAGAAGTTATAAGGTTTTCAATGAAAGGATTATCATGGCTCAGGAGCAGCAAGAAAAAGTCAATTCAATTATACTACAGAGCCTATCATATTTGTAAAGGCATAGGAAACATGATCTAGGTGCTAGCTACCTAGGAAAGGATAAAGGAAAGCAAAGCCCATTAGGACTTGAAAAAAATGAATTAAGAATTGATGGTGCAAAGGGAAACATATATAAGAAGATACATATATAGACAAGTGAATATATGATGAGAGGAAAGACTCCACTAAGTACACTAGAGAGAAGAACAAATAGTCATAAGGAATTGTCTATTTCCACCACCAAGAGACACTATCAGCAAATAAGTAAAGGAAAATATTTGATACCAGAAAAATTTAAGAAGGAA
Organism: Pinus taeda; assembly: GCA_000404065.3. NCBI lineage: Eukaryota > Viridiplantae > Streptophyta > Pinopsida > Pinales > Pinaceae > Pinus > Pinus taeda. The sequence continues at coordinate 60,354 of APFE031515238.1, forward strand.
AAACGTCCTACATTTGATGGAGAGGTGGAGAAGGTAGAGGAAGAAAAACCATGGTTGCTAGGAATGAAGAAATATTTCAAAGTGCATGATTACTCTCAGAATATGAAAGAAAGAATGGTCTTTTTCAACTTAAAGGGAAGCGATGATATTTGGTGGGAAAACTTGAAGAATGTAAAGAATATTAAATATAAATATTTGTCTAAGAAGATATTTGAAATATTTTTTCAGGACAAGTACCTATCTAAAAGCTACTATGACAACAAGGCCAAGGAGTTTTATGAGCACAAACTAGGGTAGTTGACAGTTGATGAACATACAACTAGATTCTTGGAGTTGTTGAGGTATCTTTCTTACCTCAAGGACGAGAAAGAAAATATACAGAGGTATCTCAGTGGATTTACACAAGCATTAAAGACCCACAAACTATGGAGGACATCATCTAGAAGATGAAGCATTTTTATGAACAATCAAAGAATAGGACTAAGTCCTGAACTAATTAAAATGCAAAAGGCAAGCCTATATTTGAAGGAAAAGGGAAGAAAGTTGCAATACATCGTCCCATAGGAAGGAATGTAATCCAGGTGGATATTGGTGGCCACCTTCCTATTCCACCTAGACCCCCATTCAGTTTCATATGTTTCAGTGTTTATTTCATCATTTACTATTTTTAGCAAATTTTCAGGTCCTGAACTTCTAAAGCAGTTTTGACCCCTTAAACGGCGTTTTTTTGAGGTTTGCAGCAGACCGATTGTTGTAAGAAAGGTCCCCATATCCGTAGGCAAGGGCCTAACACAAATCATGTATTACTCAGAGAGAACTTTCCAATAAAGTATCGCACGCACCAAATGAAGATAATATGACCAAGTTACAGCCCTAGGAAGTTGGTTGCCCAACTAACCCCAACGAGGCCCACAAATTATTGGCGTTACATCTCTTGGGTTTAGGGTTTTGGTTGTTTAGGGTTTTTCCTTGTTGTTCAATAATAAATAGGCCCTTGAGCCTCATTGCAACATAGTTCAAAGGCATGTAGCTGCCACATCTCTTGTGAGAGATAAGCTATCATCACCTAAGCTAGTTTATTTCCATTCTGTTTGTAAGGATATTTTAGTATTTTGATATTAATGAAATGAAGTGTTATTTATGTTGAATTCCTATAGTTATGGTTATATCTGTAAATTGTTGCGTTCTTGTTTAGTTTCGGATCAGTGGTATAAGAGTGTCCTCCTCTTTCTATGTTTTTTTTCATGTCCCTAACAAGGTCAGGATATAAGGAGTTGGGACTCGAACTAGTTGAACCCTTTTATGACCAGTCTCACAAAACCTGATGACCTCCCACGGCGGAAGAAAAGAAAGATGAGGGGGTAGGAGATCCTTTCAAAATATTGCTCGAGGAAGCTCTCGAGTGACAGAGGAACGCGATGATGGATAACTTTGCCCAGATCCTCCGACAGCTACCCACAGGTGATGCATCTTCATCCAACAGCCATTCTGGAGGTGCCACTCCTTTTCAAGTAAAAGTTAACTTTGATATTCCCATATTTCAAGGCCAGATAAATGCATATGTCGTAGATAAATGGTTGAATCTATTGGAAGGATATTTTTCATTTCATGACTTTTCCAATCGGGAAAATATTACTTTTGCACTTCTCAAAGCCACCCCACTTGTCAACGATTGGTGGGAAACCTACTGTGAACAAAAGGACAAGAGGGAATCCTCGTTGTTTTTATTCACGCCCACTTGGGATTCTTTCCAAGACGCCATCAAGGAAAATTATTACCCTTTCGGGAGATTTAAAGATAAATACATAAACTTGACCATGCTACGACAAGGAAGGGACCAAGATGTACCGAAGTTCACAAATATCTTCCATACCCTCAACACGAAGTTGGGTATCAAGGATTATGAGTGGAATTTGGTACTCAAGTACCATAGTTGTCCACACAAGGGCATCCAGGACTAGATGGATTTCCTGGACATCTCCTCGCTTAACACAACACACTGATACGTTGTCAATATTGAGTAGAAGTTTAAGCAGAGGAAGTGAGACTTTGGATCTGCGAATACGAAGCAAGGAAAAGGTTCCCCAAAACTACATAGCAAAGGCCAAAGCCAAGGTTGGAAAACCCAAGACAAACTGTTGAAGCTGCAAGCAAAGAACAACACCATGAATACAAAGAAGGACACGGGAAAGTGGTGTGAGTTCCATAAGCTCCACTCATGACACAAGTGAGTGTTAGTCCAAGCAATCACTAGTGGTTTAGCTGAATACTTCTTATTCAAACGCATGTTCTGACTCTGAGTCAAAAACTAAAAGGGGGAATGGAAAACGGATGAAGATCATTAATGCGGAGCCCAGTGCCACCATGGCCAACACCAAGATCCAGAAGAATGAGCCTGAAGATCCAAAGGAAGGGGAATGCCTCTTCCACTCAAATATGTGGGTGAAGGGTTCTCCACTATAGTTCATTGTCGACATCTGGAGCCAAAAGAAACTCATTTTAGTAAAGGTCATGAAGCATTTGGGCCTACTCAAGACAGGACATCCACCGTTGTACACCATTAGGTGGATTCACCAAAGACGAGATCTCTACATCACCCAGCAGTGTTGCCTTCCCTACAGCATCAAGCACTCCATTGATCTGACCTCGGATAGGTTGCTACCCAATGGACCGATCTATTAACACTTTGTTCTAGAGAATGATGAGATCATGAGGAAGATTCAGGATCTATTGCAGAAAGGGCACATCAGGCCAAGCTCATCACCCTATGGGAGCCTGATTATATTGGTACAGAAGAAGGACGAAACCTGGAGACTTTGTATTGACTATTAGGCACTGAACAAGATCACTATCCAGAATTGGTACCCAATTCCATGGATTAATGACCTTTTGGACCAGCTCAAGGGGGGGAAATATTTTAGCAAGATCAACTTGAAGTCTGGTTATCACCCGGTGCCTATCGAACCCTCTGATCTGTGGAAGATTGTCTTCAAATCCAAGGAGGGCCTTTTCGAATGGTTGGTAATGCCTTTTGGGTTGATGAATGCCCCTACAATATTCATGAGATTGATGGACAACATCTTGATCTTTAGTTAGAGTTGGGAAGAGCACCTCCACCATATTCGACAGGTCCTTTAACCCCTGTGACAACACAAGTTGTGTGCCAACTTGGAGAAATGCACTTTTGGAATGACCCAAGTTCAATATCTAGGGTACATCATTGATGAGCAGGGTGTGCATGTCAACGTAGCCAAGATATTGTAGGTTTTAACCCCGTACAGAAATTAATTGCATACGAATTCTAAAAACAGAAAGTAAATAATAACGAGAGCATAACACTAAAACAAATATACACAGAGATTTCCCCTGGATCCCAAAACCGGGACTACTAGATTGATTTTTCATTATATTCCTTTCAATGTTACAATATATATATATACATGTCCAAGCATCCAATACCATGGACTGAAAACCATCGTGCCCAAAACCATGTGCGAAAACCATGCACAAAACCATGGGTCCAGAACTATATATAT
>APFE031515238.1:67425-81933 GCA_000404065.3 Pinus taeda
ACTTATCAATGGCTTGCCTTTTACATTGGTCCATCCATCAGATACGATGGACACCCCATGCTCAGTCCAAGCACTTGTCATTCTATTCAAAGAATGTGATATTTTTGCTTTTTCATTATCAAGGCCAACGGTTCTTGCCTTGTCATACCCAGGGCTCTTGTATCCTTTAGGGGCATCATTTATGGCCGAAACCATTTCATGCCAATAAGGTGAGCGAAGAACGTTGAATGGTATCCCACATGCATAGAGAAACCTGTAAACCTTTGAATCCACATCATTCCTACACCCCTCATCAAGGAAATCTGATATGGTTCTACGCCTTAAAGATGATGACCCTGAGCCTCCATATCCACTGCCTTGGGAGGATGCTGAATGAGTTCTTTGTGATTGTGAGCTTGGTTCAAAGAAACCCCTTGATTTTTTTGATTGGTATTGGGCTTCCTCCTCCTCCCTTATGTATTTGGCTCTATCCGCTGTTGACACCGCTGCACAAGTTTTGGTTCCTATTTGTTTCTCTCCATCCCATGGCCTTTTCCTACAGAGGTGTCTTCTAGCACGGGTGTATGGACCTGTGTAATCAGTGTTGCAATGGGGGCAATGAAATTTAGTGGTTCCACCCCCTCTCCCTGTTTCAGCCCTGTGAACATATTTCCACAATGGTGTTTGGTCTTGTTTAGTCTTTTGAGTGTCCTGTTCACCCTCCTCCAGCTCCTCCTCGCCGGGGTTTTCACCCATTTGACTTTCTCCAACTTCTTCATCCCCCTCTTCAATTTGGCCCCTCCGTTTCCTACTCTCCAGCACCATAATAACCATAAAAGGGACCAGGAAAAGGAAAATGCCCAGAAATATGGTGAGGTCCATGGTGTTTGATGTTTGTAGAGTTTTCATTCAACAATCTGCAAATTAATTTAATTTATTGGGATTAATTAACTTAATTTATTAATTTAATTCAAATTCATCATTTTAATACTCAATAAACTAAATTAAATTCCCTGAATTACTACCTAACTAAATTAAACTAGCTAGATTAGCTAAATTATTAAGTTACTTACCTCTGCAGGCTTGCTCCTCGCTCCTCGCTCTTCAGCAATTGCTCCTTGCTCCTTTTCTCTTGCTCTTCAAGCCCTCAACCTCTTCAAACCAAAATAATGAAATGATTTTATGCCCAAAAGGGCTTTTAAAACAATTTTTTTTTTTTTTAACTTTTCTTCGGGTCCGCGGATTTTTTTTCCGCCGACCTGCTCCCGGCCAGCTGAAAATCGTTCCCGGAGCGATTTTTTAAAGCTCGGGAGCGATCGGGAGCGATCGCTCCCTGATCACTCCCGGGCTTTAAAAAGCACTCCGGGAGCGACGGAGCAGTCGCTCCCTAGGTCGCTACCGAAATCGGCAGGGAGCGAAATTTTTTTGGAAGGGAGCGCGCTCCCGAAAATCGCTCCCGTCCGGGAGCGATTTTAGCGGCGCGCTTCCAAGCGCTCCCTCCCGGAAGCGCGCTTCTGGGAGCGGGTTCGTGGGGTTGGGGGGGGGCGCTCCCCCAAACGTATGGGACCAGATAAATAACACTGTCACCAATTAATTTAAAATACACGCAGTGGTCTGCTTTGCTTCTGTTGAAGCCAAGTCCTTGTATAAATGTATCAAATTTCTGATACCACATCCTTGGTGACTGTTTTGACCCATACAGATACTTTTTTAACTTGCATACCAGTCATTTCTTACCCTTCACCACAAAATCTTCAAGTTGCTTCATATAATCTCTTCTTCCAGATCCCCATGAAGAAATGTTGTCTTCACATCCATCTGTTCTACCTCAAAATCAAAAGCAGGAGCAACAAATAATAGTAATCTAATAGAAGCTACCTTTGCAACAGGAGAAAAAAATATCACTAAAATCAATTCCCGACAACTGGGAATAACCTTGCTACCAACCGAGCTTTGTATTTCTCCACCTTTCCTTATTCATTTGTATTCTTCTTGAACACCCATTTGCTGCCAATGGGTTTCCTTCTAGCCGGAAACTCCACCAGATCTCAAGCCTCATTTTTGTGCAAAGATGTCAGTTCATCAACCGTGGCCTCTTTCCAAAGTTTGCCATCCTCTAAATCTACTGCTTCCTTCACAGTTCTGGGATCATCATCAGTAATAGATAAATAAAAATTTGAAAAGAAATCAGATGGACTATACCTTTCCAGTTGCCTTCTTTCTTGAACTAATCTTCTCACAACCGGAGTTTGTGGTTCTTCATCTTCCGATTCCTCTTCTGTTGTAGAGTCTGATTCTTCCTCCTTAAGCTCAAACTCTATCTTCTCAAGTTCCTTTGGTTGGACTTCGTTTTTAATAACATATTTCACCTCTCTGAACACCACATATTGATTGTACACAACCTTCCTTGTTACTAGGTTCCAAAGCTTGTAACCCTTTAAACCATCCTTATACCCAATAAAGATGCACTTTTCAGATTTACTCTCCAACTTTGTTCTTTTCTCCTTTGGAACATGTACATATGCATCACATCGAAATACCCCCAGATGTGAAAGAGAGGGTTTCTTAACATTCCATAACTCTTGTGAAGTCTTATCCTCCAACACTAATGAAGGTGATATGTTGACCAGGTAACATGTTGTCTCCACCGCCTCTGTGTAAGAATTCTTGTCCTAACCTGACACCACTGAGCATGCTTCTTTCCCTTTCCATCAACATCTTGTTCATTCTTTTTGAAACTACATTTTTTTGAGGTGTGTATGGATTAGTCTTCTGTCGTGCTATACCACACTTCTTGCAGAACTCTTCAAATTCCTTCTTGCAAAATTCTCCATCGTTATTCGTCCTCAATGCCTTTATCTTCTTCTCTATCTGATTTTCCACTAGAGCCTTAAATTCTTTAAACCTGTCAAAGACTTCAAATTTCTCTGAGGAAATTATCCATGTATTCCTTGAGAATCTCTATAAATGATACAATACATAGGACTTACCCATGATGGCCTTCACAGGGCCCCCCCCAAACACATCACTTGCACAAGTCTATAATATGTTTCGCCCTCATTACCACAAAGAGGGGAAACTCACCGATTCTACTTCCCATATACACAATTTTCACAGAAATCAAAATCCAGAGAGCTATTAGTCATACCTTCTACCATACCTTTACCATGAAGTATTCGAAGGCCCTTCTCCCCTATATGTCCAAGCCTTTGATGCCATAGCATGGTCTTTTCTCCAGAGACCACTAGATTTTCTGCTCCACTTTCAGGAACCACATTGCACCCATCAACAACAATGCTACATTGCAGCTTGTACATAGTTCCAATCCAAACTCCCCGCATCAATACCAGTGCTCCCCAAACCATCTTGCAGGTGTCTTTCTCGAACACTATTTTTACACCTACATCATCTAGCTTGCTTACAGAAATCAGATTTCTGGCCAATGTAGGAATATGCAGAAAACATGGAAGTGTTCTAATCCTTCCACCTTGCAACTTCAACTTTATTTTTCCACGACCAAAAATTCTATCCTTCCTATCATCCCCTAAGAATACATCACCACCATTGTATTTCTCATACTCGCAGAACCACTCTCTATGGGGAGTGAAGTGAAAGGATGCACCTGAGTCAATCAACCATTACTCATGATCTACATGTGTACTTTAATAAGAATCCAAACACACATCCCCACCTTCATTTGAGGTGGTTTCGCTTCTGCAAAAGGAGCATCATTAGATCCCTTTCCTTTGTAAGGAGCTTTAGATTTATAGTCCCTTTTGTAGTTCCCTTCCTTTCCGAATTTCCAGAACACCTTTACAGGTTTTCCTGGAGATTTAGATCTCCCTCTGGATTTAGATCTCCCACTCGATGACTTAATTTTGTTTCTATTATGGTACATTCCTTGTATAGACAAGGCATCGCCATTCTGGCTCTCCATGTTTTTTCTTTTCATCTCCTTCGTCAGTAAGGATGAAACTATTTTATCAAACTGCAAGGCAGTTGCATTGCTACCTATTGCAATAACGAGACAATCCCACAAATTTGGTAGAGAACACAACAAACTGATGCACTTATCTTCATCTAAAATTTTAATATCAACGTATAATAACTGACTTACCACAGTATTAAATGTGTTCAAATTCTCTATCACCGAGTCTCCATCTTTCAGCCTCAGGTTATACAAATTTTTCTGTAGGAACAGTTTATTCACCAGAGACTTAGATAGGTACAAAGTCCCTAACTTGTCCCACAAAGCCTTCACTGTAGCTTCCCCTGATACATTTACCAATACTTAATCTAAAACACACAATCGTATTGTTCTCTTTGCCTTTCGATCCAACTTCTTCCATTCTTCATCGGACACTCTCGTTGGTTTAGTACCCAGATCTACCGTGATCCAATGATCTTTATCCACCAGCAGATCCTCCATCTTCAATTTCCACAACTCAAAACTTTGACCATTAAATTTCTCGATCTCTATCTTTCCACTGCTCGCCATCTTCTTTCACCACCGGAATCGATCTCGCAAATCTCCCACTAAACAGGGTCTACCACAGGCGCAATCGAAACCCCTCAATAACAAAGGCATTCCCTTGAAGCCAAAACAACTCCGATACCAAATGTAGGTTTTAACCCCGTACAAAAATTAATTGCATATGAATTCTAAAAACATAAATAAATAATAGCAAGAGCATAACACATAAAACAAATATACACAGAGATTTTCCCCTGGATCCCAAAACCGGGACTGCCAAATTAATTTTTCATTATATTCCTTTCAATGTTACAATACATATATATACATGCCGAAGCATCCAATACCATGGACCGAAAACCATCGCGCCCAAAACCATGTGCGAAAACCATGCACAAAACCATGGGTTCAACAAAAAAAAAAATCCTCAGGGCGCTACCCAAACCCTATAGAGGGGGGCTAACTGCCCCCCTCAAACCCCCCACTTCGATTAGCACAACAAATATACTTTGAAATGTCTAGTGACTAAACTGTAGTGCCTCCCAAATAATCTTAGGACGCTTGCTTGAAGGAACACATATGTGTTCCAGGTGGCATAACAGTGCATCCTGAAGGTGAAATTTTGGAACTTGCTTCCTTTCCAGAAGTGTCTGGTATGTGCTGCCGAATTCTAGATCGCCCTAGTAAATATGTGGCCACCTCGAAGTCTCGTACCCACAAGAGTTAAGCACATTTATCAATGCCATGATTAGTGGTTGGCTGAGGTAGTCTGCAACCTTATTGGTGCTTCCCTTCTTGTACTTAATGTTCAAATGGAACTGTTGTAGGTAGGTGAACCATTTCTAGTGGCGGTCATTCTGCAACTTCCCTTGTGTCTTTATGAACTGCAGGGGTTGATGGTCTATGTGAATGATTGTTTCCTTTCCCATAATGTAATGCTTCCATTGATAGCAGGCCTGCACAATGGAATACATTTCTTTGTCGTAAGTGGGGTACATTCTGACAATGTCTGAAATTGTCTACTATGGTGAGCCACTGGATGCCCCTGCTGAGTAAGAACTACACCAATAACATAGTTGGAGGCATCTGTCTCAATCTCAAATGGTTGATGTAGGTCTGGTAATGTGAGCACTGGTGCAGAGTAGAGGTGATGCTTCAACTCAGAAAATGCCTTCTATTGAGTTTTAGACCAAAAAAAATTTGCTTTCACTCTGCCCTTGGTGACTTGACTTAAAGGCCAAGTGATATGAGAGAACCCCAACATGAATCTGCGGTAGAAATTAGCAAGACCTAGAAAGCTACAGAGCTATGTTAGAGAGCTTGGAGCTAGCCAATCCTGAATGACTTGTATCTGTTGGGTTGTGTGAAAATATTGGCGGTACTGCAGAAGTATTTTTATTGGCCGAAACTACGTGAGTATGTTGGGAAGTACGTTAGATCTTGCACCGCCTATGTCATTGCCAAACCAACCATCAACAAGAAAGGCCTATATACTCCTCTACCTACTACTAGTCGACCCCGAGAATCTATCTTCATGGATTACATATTGGCCCTTCCTTCTACTAAGTTCGAAAACGACTGCATTTTCATGGTTGTCGACAAATTCTCTAAGATATCCATCATGGCGGCCTGCAAGAAGAGTATCACAGCAGAGACCACTGCTAAGCTCCTCTTTGAGCAAGTGTGGGTAAACTTTTGGATGCCATAGTGCATTATCTCATATTGAGACAGCAGATTCCTAAGTGCATTTTGATCAAGTCTCTAGTTAATGTTGGATACCAAAATCACTAAGTCCAGGACGTTCCACCCCCAAACTAATTGCCAAACAAAGGTTGTCAACAAGATGATTATACACATTTTTCACATGTAAAACTTGAAGAATCTACGTGCATGGGTTGAAAGCCTCACCTATGTCTAGCACAACTACAATAGAGCTTTCCATAGCTCAACGGGCCATAGCCCCTTTCTAGTAGGGCTAGGATTTCAACCATTATGTCTCATTGATGTGGCCATACCATTTATAACTACTTAACCAGATTTGGCTCACGTACAATCTGAAGTCGATATGTCTAATAGCTTCATTGAGCACATTTAATACATCCACCAGTAGGTCCATGATATATTGGATAGAGCCAATACTAAGTACAAGCAGTGCCATGAACATCATTGAGTGTCGCACAAGTTCTAGGTGAGCAACAAAGTTTGGCTCCATTTGTAGAAGGAGTACCTAGTTGAACCCCACAGCAAGCTTCACCCACTCCTCTATGGTCCATACACCATCACCAAGGTTATAGGGGACAATGCCTTCGAGCTCAGCATCACACCGTTCTTTGGTATTCACCTAGTGTTCAATGTAGATCGCCTTCAGCCATACTTTCCACCATTGTTCAACCTGAACTACATGGAATAGGCCACAATTGATCATCTCATGGACACACGAATCAAGAACACTCACCAACAAAGGATCCAACTATATCGAGTTTTCAAAGCAGGCCAACTCCTTCACCAGGGAAAATGATTCACTAGGGACCAAGTTCAACAGAAATTTCCTCACCTCATGGAGGCTCTGCATGCAATGGGGACCATTATTTCCTAAGGAGGGAGGACCGATCCAGATTGATATTGGTGGCCACCCACCTATTCCACCTAGACCTCCAGTCAGTTTCATCAGTTTCCTTGTTTATTTCAGCATTTACTATTTTTAGCAGTTTTTCGGGTCTTGAAATTTCAAAGCAGTTTTGACCCCCTAAATGGAAATTTTTTTTAGGTTCACAATAGGCTTGTCTCTACCAACAAATCATGGATTTCTTAGAGAGACCTTTCCAACAAGATATCGTACACGCCAAACAGAGATAATATGAACAAGTTACGACCCTGGGAAGTTGGCTGCCCAACTAACCCCAATGGGGCCCACAAAATCTTAGTGTTTTGGTTGTTTAGGGTTTTCCCTTGTTGTTCAATAATAAATAGGCCCTTCAGCCTCATTTTAACATAGTTCAGAGGCATGTAGCTGCCACATCTCCTCTCAGAGATAAGCGACCATCACTCGAGCTAGTTTATTTCCATTCTATTTGTAAGCATATTTCAGTATTTTGATATTAATTAAATGAAGTGTTATTTATGGTGCATTCTTGTATTTACGGTTATATCTATAAATTGTTGTATTCCTCTTTAAGTTCGAATCAGAATGTGAATTTTATCACTACTATCAAGGGTGATTTTTAAGATAAATCCAAGTACTACTAGTAGAGACTAGTTCTCTCAACTTGTAGGAGAGGAAGCCAAGGGTTTCAGAGGAGAACCTATGAAGTGTTGGACTTGTGGAGAAAACCATAGGGAGTGTCATCATAAACAAAAGAAATATTTAAGATTGTATAATGTGTAGGATGTGGAGACAGTAAATGATGTGGCTCGGAGCATACCATGCATCTATTTAGGGTTCGACAATAGGTAGGTCGATCACCAAGCCTTAATGATTGAAATAGAACGTATAGTTAATAACCAGTTTATTTCAATTTGATTTAACCTGGCTCTAATTTCAGTTACATAAGTCCACAAGTTTCAGAAAATTGTGTGTTACAGAAGAAAGAGCATGAAAAGTCCTTATCATTCCAACTAGAAACGTGGATTAAGAGGTGAGTCAAAGACATGGTGAAGTCATGCCCAATCGTGATAAATGACATGACCACGTCTGCAAACCTAAACATCCTACCATTGGATTCATATGACATGCTAATTGGCATGGATTGGATAGTGACTCATAGAATCAAAGTTAATTGTTATAGCAAAGCAATGGAGTGTCTTAATGGGAGAGAAGAAAGAACAACATTGCAGGGAAAGAGAAACCCATGAAATTTCAGCAAATAATTATGTTGCAGCTGAATAGGTGTAGCTAAAAGGGTGTAAATTGTACATTTTTCAAGTTCCCAATGAATCAAATGTCGATAAAGGCAGAATTGAAGAGCATCCAATAATAAAACAATTCAACGATGCATTTCCCAATAAAATCCTAGGACTATCGTCAAGGGAATTTAGCTTCTGAATTGAATTACTACTAAGATTGGCACTAGTGTTGAAATATCCATACCAAATGAGTACACAAAATTTGGTAGAGATGGTTGCAATTAAAAGAAATTTTGGGCAAAGGACATATCAGACCCAACATATCACCCTAGGAAGCATCTGTATTATTTGTAAAGAATAAAAATGGCACATTAAGGTTGTGCATTGACTATAAGTAACTCAATAAAGTCACAATCAAGAACAAGTACCTTCTACCAAGTATTTAAGATCCATTTGACCAACTAAGAGGAGTTGTGGTGTTCTTAAAGATGACTTGAGTTCTATGTACCATCAAGTACACATCGAAGATGAATATGTTCACAAAACAACCTTTACCATGAGGTATGGACATTATGAATTTGTGGTGGTGGTGGTGTTTGGACTCAAAAACACCCTAGAAACATTTATGTGTTTAATGAATAATGTCCTTAGTCCATGTTTGGACAATTTCATGCTATTTTTTTTCAATGATATCTTGGTTTATTCAAAAACCAAGGAACATGAATAACATTTGGAAGTGGTGTTGGAACTACTAGGAGCACAATCTTTATGCCAAACTCAACAAGTGTGAATTCTTCTAGTCACAGGTTCAATATTTGGAACATATTATTTCTAAGGAATGGCAATGGATCTAAATAATATCAAATGCATCATGGAGTGGCAGTGGATCGAGAGAATATCAAATCCATCATGGAGTGTCCTACTCCTCAGAATGTGGCAGTAGTTATATCCTTCATGGGATTGGTCGATTATTACCGGAGGTTCATTAGCAATTTCTCAAATATTGGGTATCCAATAATAGCATTGCAAAGAAAACGAATTAAATTCCAATGGGAACTAGAATGTGAATCCAATTTTGAGCAATTGAAATATTTTCTCACATGTGCATAAATACTAAGAAAAGTAGACCCAAAGAAATATTTTGTGTTGTGCATGAATGGCTAGAAAGAGGGTCTTGGTGGATTCCTAGTGCAAGAATGACAAGTGGTCTATTATGCGTCAAAGAAGTTAAATAAGCATGAGAAAAATTATGTCACTCATGACTTGAAGTTAGCATCGATAATGCATGCATTGAAAATGTGGGCGAATTACCTCCTTGGAAGAAAGTTCATCTTGATTTTAGATCATGGAGAAATGGGGTATTTATTTGACCAACCCAAGCTTAATGCAAGACAAACAAGGTGTCTAGCCTTTATTAGTGAATTTGATTTTGAAATCAAATATATATCAAGGTAAAAACAAACAAAGTGGCAGATGCACTTAGCATAAAGCTAAAAGTGGCTCATGTAGAATCCATCAATATCTATGGGGTTGACATTAACATGCATCAATATTAGAATTAATAGCAAATAAAATAATGTTTGTAGTAAGAACCAAAGAGAGCATTGATTAAGATCCATAGGATGGACTATTAAAGTCCAAGATAAGGTGGTATATACCTTGCATGGCTGACTTGAAGAAGCTCATCTCAAATGAGTTTCATAAAAGACCTTATTTATGTCACCTTGGCTATTAGAAAATGATAACATCCATGAAAAATATGTAATATTTGCCAAAAATGAAAAAGGATGTGTCCAAGTACATTGTCAAGTGCTTTAAATGTCAGCAAGTAAAGGTGGAGTGTAGACATCTAATGGGATTAATGCACTTAATCCCCATTCTCAAATGGAAGTGGGAAGTCATTTCAATGGATTTCATAATGGGGTTTCCAAGGATAGATAGGCAGCATGGTGCCCTAATGGTGGTGGTAGAGAATTTTAGTAAGGCTACTCATTTTATAGTTGTTAAATCCACTCACCAAGAAAGTGATATTGCTCAAATTTTCATGAAAGAAATATTTAGATTGCATGGAGTACCCAAGAATATTATCTTGGATAGGGATGTTAAGTTCAAATCTAAGTTTTGGAAAGCACTATTTGTTGGTTTTGTGATAGAATTAACATTCATTATAGCATACCTTCCTCAAACGGATGGGCAGATTAAAAGAGTAAACAAGGTGTTGGAAGACATGATGAGAATGTATGTCATGCATCATCCTAAGAGGTGGGAAGAGTTTCTACCCCTGGTAGAATTTTCTTACAACAATGGGTACCTTGAATAATTGAAAATGAGTCCCTTTGAGGCATTGTATGGTAGGAAATGCAATACACCTATCAGTTGGAATGATTCAATGAACATAGTACATATTGGACCTGATATGTTGAATGGATCAGAATAGGAAGTACGTGCTATCATGAAGCAATTGAAAATAGCTCAGGACAAACATAAGAAATATGCATATCAGTAGAGAATGCACAAGGAGTTTCAAGTGGGGGAACAATTTTACCTCTGCATCAGGCCAAGCAAAATTTCACTAAAGATTGGGTCTTGTGCTAAGTTAGCACTAAGATTCTGTGGACCATTTCATATTTTAGAAAGTGTGGGGCCAGTGGCATACATATTGGATTTTCAACCCACAATGAAAGCACATGATGTTTTCCATATTTACTTGCTTAAAAAGTATATACATGATGTTAATCATTTTACTGATTGGTTTGTGATACAGGTGGAATTCGGGGAAGAATTCTAGCCAAAGCCACCATACATTCTAGATTGAAGGAAAATCACACTTTGGAATTGAATAATCAAGTAGTTCAAGCGACAATTGAAGCACTTTGGACCAGATGAGGCCACTTGGGAGATGGTTGATCAAATGAGGGTATCATACCCATTTTTTTTCCTGAGTAAGTAGATGTACATGTAATGTAAAAAGATTTGTGTGTATAAATCTCATTGTTGAATTTTTTGTTCGATATAGAGCATTGTTGAAATTTGTGTTTAGTAGAGCACTGTTGAATTTTGTGTTTAGTATAGATCATGGTTGAATGATGTTCGGGTATAGAACACCAAGTATGATGTTCCTATAAGGGGGTGGGGTCTATAACAACCCTCTTGGATACCCCTGTTGTAACTATCATTGTGAATTTGAAATTAATGTAAATATTGTGGAAATATAAACTCAATAACTTATTGAGAGGAGTGGACAGAGATTCAGAGTTTGGCGTGGAGTTACTTAGGAATTGGTTCATTTAATTTATTCATTTAATTTCCACATATTTTTCTAACTTGGTTTAATGACCTACATGGCAGACAGGGAGGTTGAGTATGGGACTCCTTAGTGGAGGACAAGCCGATACCACCTTTATTCCTCATGGGCTATTTTGTGTCATTGGTATGAAAGAGGAAGAAAGGGGGTTAGTGGAAAACAGGAGATGACAGGGAATGAACAAGGTAGTAAGTATTCAAATATTAGACAAGGAAAAAAAGGATTGGAGATGAAACACATGGATAAGGAGTGGTTGTGATTGAGAAAAAAACACAGACATAGGATAGTGTGTTATGGTTGTAGATGTGCAGAGCTAGACATGGAAGAACAATGCTAGGAACATCATTGGAAAATGAGCATGCAGAGGAGCATGGGTGAAGAGAAGAATTAGGTGGAGACACTATGTATTCTACAGACCTACCGGGTTGATCAGGTGGAAAATCAATGTGCTTTGGAGTCTTAGAGAGTAGAGGGAAGACTTTGCATGTTTTTTATATCTGTTGGGTTAGCATATAGAAATATAGTGTGCCCTAAACTCCTGATTAAATAGGTGGAGACATTGTGGGATATAATCATGTATTGTGCAGGTGGAGGTGGGGTGGTATCTTAATTTTTGTGTGATTAGGTTTGTTACACAGTATTTTTTCAACGTCCCTGTTGCCCCTTCTCCTGTACATTGGAGGACCTATTCCGGGACCTGTGAGAGGTGACATAACTTGAAAACACCTGCATTGTATCCCTTAAAGTATGTACTCCATATGCCCTGAAGACACCTTATGAAAAATACCCAAAAATATAGCAATTTCTCCATTGGCGTTGTTCCACAGTGTATCACTCGCGCCAATGGAGGAAATCCTCCAAAGAGGGCGCGCCAGCTGGCGCTCTGTCTCAGAGTCGCACTAGCGCCAACCCAGTTGGGTAAAGTTTTTAACAAACAAACTTCTAAAGGTTCCTTCTAACCTATCCATGAACTGATTCCAGTTTGAGTTGGTTCAGTTGGGCTCCAAATCTCCCAAGGAGGGAAGTAGTTCTCCACCTCTCTTGGAAGCTTCCTAATGATAAGGGAAATCCCATGAATCAAGTGGATGGTCTTATCTACTCCTCCTACCTCTATATAAGCTTTTTCTTTCCCCTTTGACAAGCTAGTTAGTAATTCTACTTTTCAAGCTCCCAAATCTAAGTCCCAAAGTCTGAGAATTGCTAAGCTCATCTTGCAAGAGGCCTTGTTCATCCCTATGAGGCTAAATATTTAAGGAGGAGATCAATGTCCAAGTAATAAAGGAGAGAGAGGCTTGTTCCCATCCCCTACAAGCTTTGCAAGGCATGTGTTGCTGATCACCCAGCCAAAGGAGGATTTGACGTCAGAACTTGGTTGTATTCCCTTTTGTTTATCAATAATAATATACGACTATCATTATGGTTCCACTCATGTGTCTTTATTATGATGTTTGATTTGTATCCTTTCTGACTGATACATAGTTGCATTTCTCGGATTTTATGCTTGTATTTGTCTTGTTCTTTGCATGTGTAGGTGTCTATTCATGAGGATCGTGAGGATTATGACCAACTGAAGCGAAAGAACGGAAGTGACGACTCTTCTACGAATATAAGCGTTGGATTCGAGGTAGGATCTCATCATTGGCCTTTACTTTGCAAATAGGAACCTTCGTGTTAGCGTTGTTTAATTGTTGCTAGACCCTATTTAGGCTAGTGGGATCGCCTCTATCCGCAGAGGGGATTTACCTGTACAACAATTTGGAGACTCCACTAGGGAGTTGGCTTTTTCCTTGTTTGTTTATCTTGTCTTGTTGTTTGATTTGTAAACTTTAGACGGAGCCTAAAGTCTGGCCAGATAGCCTTCGAAACGCTATTGATTTGCATTAGCGAAGTAGATTAATGCTACTTCAGTCCATCTCCAGTTTGGTTTGCAAACTGAACAACTTGGGACTAGCCTTGTTCCTTGATTGTTTCCTTGGTTTCTCCCACTTGTTTAGCTTTCTGGGTTGGATACCTGTGTTGTTTTGCCTCTTGAGAGTACTTAGGTATTGCTGGTTTAGCCTTGGCTCTTTTGTTTTTTATTTTTCCATAGAAAACTCGACTGGCGCTAGTTTATAGTGTGACAATCGTGCTAGTTGGCGCATGTTGCACACTTACAACCCGCGCCAATCCCTGAAAGGCGCTAGTTGCAGCCTAACAGTCGTGCCAGGCCTGTAAACTTTTGAAGTTTGCTTGGTTCTCAACTTTTTGGGCTTTGGTTTTGTCCTAAGTACCTTTATTAGACTACTAGAGTGTCTTGGAGTGTGATTTGACTGGTTTCGGTCGCTACCCTTTGGGTGTTTGCTTTTTTCTACCGATTTCGCATTTCTAGCCCTAGGGCATCTAGTGGCCTTGTGAATCGAGCCTTCCTAAGGTGTTTTGATCGTTCTGTTGTCCAGTCGACTCTCTTGTTTCCTCCTTTACACTTTTTTGGTAGTGATGAATCATTTCGTTGCATTATTTAGGTGATTTGCTTCGTCTTCACTTGAATTCTGCTTCGTCTCACTTTCAACCCAGATCACACGGCTCATTGTTGCCTTTGAGACCTTTTTGATTCTTTGGATGTTTGATTTGTGTTTTGAGGAACTGAACGTGTGTGCATTGGTTAGAATTTGTTTGTATTATTTCTCAAAATTTCTTTAGTGCATTTTTCCATTATTCAAAAAGAAAATCTCTTTTGCTTTGAAACAGTTAACGAAAGTTAGGACTTTTCATTTTGATTAGCGAATTAGTGATCTTAAAGAAAAGTTTATTGATTTGCATTAGCTGCATTAGGGAGACTCTTTGTTGTTTTTGATCGTTTCGTTTGCATGAAAGCTCTCTAACTCTCTTGTAATTAGCATTCATCGAATGGAATGACATGTTTTGGCAT
>APFE031515238.1:88601-105821 GCA_000404065.3 Pinus taeda
GCAAATACTCGAAGTGGATAGTCATCCTCCAAGAGTTTGACTTGTAATTTACTGCTACCAAGTCTAAGAAATCACTTGTCTTCACTGAGTTGTTGTGTTCTTTTCCATCCAGTGCTGCCTCCTCTCAGTTAGAGGATTCCATTCCAGACGAAACTCTCTTCCTTATTAGAACCCTCGATCCCTGGTACAGGGATATTATTGTCTACTTGCAGACATCCTCCTTCCGTCCCGAGACCTCTAAGGATGCTCGTCGACGGATCCGACATCAAGCCCAACCATATCACATCGTTGGGGACACCCTGTACCGTCTCGGTGTTGATTATGTTCTTCGCCGATGTTTGACTTTTGAAGAAGCAGAGAGAGTTTTGAATGACTGCCACTCTGGTGCATGTGGTGGTCACATGTCTGGATATGCCACCGCACAGAAAATCCTCCATGCCGGCTATTTCTGGCCCTCCATTTTCAAGGATTGCATTCTTGATGTCCGTTCGTGTCATGAGTGCCAGATTTACCAACGGAAGATGCGTGCACCCCTGCTCCACTGCACCCCGTTGTAACCGTCGGCCCTTTTGCCAAATGGGGCATCGATTATGTGACCTGTAACCCTCGATCGGCCGGGGGGCGTGGGTACATCATCGTTTCTATTGATTATTTCATGAAATGGGCCGAGGCAATGCCTACATTGTCAGAAGACGGTCATACCGCAGTGCAGTTTTTGTTCAACCATGTTATTTCGCGGTTCGGAGTACCCCAAGCCATCATCACTCATCACGGAAAGCATTTCTGTAATCACATGATGACCGAGTTAACGACCCAGTTGGACCTCAGGCATGATAGTTCGACTCCATACTATCCTCAGGAAAACGGTCAAGTGGAAGCCGTGAACAAGTTTTTGGTCACGATGCTTCAAAGAACCGTTGGCATGCATAAGTCCAATTGGCATCTGATGTTGTTCTCTACTTTGTGGGCCTACCGTACCTCCGTGAAGGACACCACCGGTTTCACTCCTTTTCAGTTAGTTTACGAACTGGAGGCGACCCTTCTTATTGAGTGTGAGATTCCTTCATTAAAGATAGCCGTCGAATTGCTCCCTGATACTACTCTAGTAGAAGAGCGTCTTCTTTACTTAGAACAGCTAGATGAGACTCGTCGTCTAGCCTCCTTAGCTATTGAAGCTCAGAAGAAGTGAGTGAAAACTCACTTTGATAATACTATTAACCCCTCGCTCTTTCATTGAGGGAGACTTAGTACTGCTCTATGATCAAGCTAACAATAAGCTGGTGGTAGGAAAACTCGAGCCTGTGTGGCACGGGCCCTATATTTTGAAAAGAGTTTTGCAAAAAGGTGCCTATGAGCTTATTGATTATGAAGGTAATCCCCTGGATAGGCCCTGAAATGGGCTTTATCTTAAAAAATACTACGCATGGGTCCAGGCACTCTCTTTTTGTACATACGTATGCTTTCAGCAGTGTGTTGTGTGTGCATGTCTTAGTTTTATCTTGGTATGTCGGTGTGATTGCCGCTTATTGTGTCTTTTGCTTCTTGAACAGATGTCTGGATCGCCTTACATTGGTTTCGCTGATGGTGCTTCCCGCAGTACACGCAGCTTGTCATTTGCGGCATGGGTGATCTACGATACTCATGGTGAGTTAGTAGCTATTCAAGGGGTTTGTCTAGGTTGTACAACAAACAATGTCGCTGAATATACTGCTGTGATTGAATTGTTAGCTGAGGCGATTAACCTCGGCATTCGCACATTGATTGTGAACTTGGACTCTCAACTTGTAGTCCACCAACTTAACGGACGTTATTCCGTCAGACATCATTAGATTTTAAGGTTGTATTTACGTGTTAAGTTATTAGAAAGGGATTTTTATTTCATTACTTATCAACATATTCCAAGACGACTTAATACATTAACCGATGCATTAGCTAATTATGTGTTTGACAGGCATTTGTATAATATGTGATTCAACATAATACAAGAAGCATAAAGTACAATAAGACCATAAAACATATGTATATATATGTGTGTGTCCAAAATGTTTGCACCCCGTGCATCATCAAAAAAATAATACATGTCCGTCTAAATACATCCGGAGACAACATGTCTCTCAAACAAATATGCATGAAAAGAAAAGCCTAGATATCTAGTCTCGGTGGTGCTCATGGTAGCACGTCACCGCCCGCACTAGACGCCTCAAGAGCCGGTGAATGCGAGTTGGCACCCCTACTGTGTGCCTCTAGTATGCTAATGGGACATCCGCTAGCCGAGCATAATCTGGGATCCCTCGAGTGATAGCCTCAAGGTTCTCGATAAGCTCCCCTCTGTCACCACCCTCTTCCTGAGGATCTGCTCCTGCTGCTCCTGCTACTGGATGTCTCCTCGCAATAGAAGACAAGCCATCTGGACGCTGTGGGCCGACATCTGCATATGCATATAAAGGTCATTAGGACAAGCATGTACTAACAAAAAAAATCATAAAAATACAAAATCAAAGAATGAGGATGTACCAATCTCCTCATCCCAGTCCTCTCCATCTGGAAGGGGAAGGTCAGGGTCTCCAGTGAAGTCTGTCCCCGCATATGGCCAGTCTTCCACCATGATTAGTTGGCGGCGAAGCCACCTAAAGAACTCCGGTCTGAAGGACATCTGCTGGCCGCCACCAGCCCTCCGCATCAATGCCACCCATCGAGCCATCCTCGGCTCTCGAGGTGTTGGGTCTGCCACAAAGGCCCCTTGGCCCTGGAAGCTTGGCACACTTTCCAAGAAGAACGTCACCAAGATGGAACCATACCCGAACTGTTGCAGCTTGCCCACTTAGCCTTTGTCAGCTGCCTCTTCATATTGGTCGTCACATCTAACGCCCAATTGAAGACCGTCGGGCTAAGGCACTCTATTGCTAATAGTAGGTGGTTCTTCATAGCTTCGGGGGGCGCCTGTGCCCCCGCATCTCGTGTAAAAGTGAATAGTAATGCCAGCAGTGTCAAGTCCTGAACGGTGGGGATATCCACCTTCGAACTGCCCTGCCCATATTTTGCTTTCGAGCAAATTAAGGCCTTCACCTCATCCATCTTCTCTCCAGATGGCCTGCTCCCAGTCAATCAAGGCACCGGCCCTCGTCGCGACAATCCAGTCAAGAAGTAGACATCCGATACGTCCAAATCCAGTACCTAATCCCCTATCCATAACACTTATTCCTCTACGTCCCACAAATCGATCAAGTACTGCAGGAGCTCTAGCTGAGCTCATAAATAAGATAGCATGAAGTATTTTTTGAGCCCACATGCTCTGAGAGCTTCCATGCAATCTTGATCAGCTAGGGCCAATGTGTCCACTTGGTCATGTTCCCATTCCTTCCATACAATCACCATTTTTGTGGATTGCCCTGCAAAAACAAGTCAAAATGATGCATTAAAATCTCATACAACTTGAAATTGCAGCAAAATGGGTTTTAAATTTGGTGAAATTGGCCTAAAGATGCGCGCGGCCGTTGGCGCGACTGTTTCTAAAACAGTCGCGTCCATGGATGCGCGCCCTGTGGGAAATTTTCCCCATTGGCGCGGGTCCGTGCCCGAAACCCGCGCCAATGGGCGCAACCCCTAAATTTCAAATTCCCCCCATAGGAAATAAAATCCAATTTAAAAACAAATTTCAAACTGATGAAAATGAATCTAAGGACAAGACCGCTTACCTAGCACTGACGGCGCTCGAAACGGTCCACTGGATTAGCCGCAATCATCAACTGAAGGTCGCACTCCAAAAAGCCCTAATGTCGCTCTCCAAAGGTAAAAAGTGAAAAGTAATTTTATTTTACCATTTTCACCTTTTTATAGATTTTTTTACCCTAATTAGGCTTTAAAAAGTCATTTTTATGAATATCTGTGTCGAAAATGGGTTTTATGCCGATTTTTGTGCAGCAACAGGTGTTCATGCAGCTTTCATGGCGAAAGGAGTTTTATTTTATACTTTTTCGGACTCGGTAAATACACGAAAAAGTCATTATGGAGTCATCTTTTGCTCTTTTCTGACTCTCTAAACGTGAAAAGAATGCCGAGTTGGTCCTCTCGACTCGTTAAATGGATATGAGAGGCGGTCGTCTTTAAACCCTTTTCCGACCGTTTAAAAACGAAAAGATTGTCGGACCCTTGTCGTTTCCGGTTCATTAACAGTCATGAAGCGACGTGGTTTTGATCTCTTTTTTACTCTTTCAGATCAGAATCACTACTTATGAAAAGTACTCCTCGATCGTAATGATCGGGCAGTTATTTCGAGCATGGTTTTATACTTTTTTGGGTTCGAGAGCCACAACTTTACGAAAAAGGACACCCCTGGAGTTTCCTTTTTGTTGTCTTTTCAAACTCTCTAAATATGAAAATACGTCGAGTTCTTCCTTTGTCAGACTCGTTCAAACTTAATGACATCAGATTCCGTCGAAATGACGCCTCTCAAGCATATGCTATCCCCATCAAGCTTGCCATCCAAAAATAACCGGGGTACTCGCCAAAAATGGTGGGGTAATAAAGGAACTGTAATCATCGTCGTGTCAGCAATATGTCGCTCTTGAACATGGCACCCGTCTGCATTCATGTCTGGGTGGGGATATCTCATCTTGTTTCACATTTGCCTCCGTGGGTTTGGGTTATCCTATTTGACCATTCATCTGCTCATCACCTCGTCACCATGGCCCCTAATCATTTGATGTCAAATACTTCCAAGTCCACTGGCGTGCCGCCGATATGTTCAAGAGGAGTTGACCTCTGCAGAATACTCAACCTTCCTCTGATGCTTCATACAAAACATTTTATCCTTCTCTATCTCATGTCGATGATGTGGGAAACATTATGGCCCACCTTCAATCAAGGTCACTTCCTGTCGATTTCAGCTCATTATCCAGGAAGATGACCTAGAGACTCCCTTCAGGTACCTTGGAGCCTGCATGCCTCAATGGCAGGTTCTTCGTGTTCGACGCGAGGTTTTCATCATTGGCCTCCGATAGAATGATTCTACGGGTGTTCGACACCGGCTCACTAATTCGCACGCCGTGGATTGTACCTATAGTACCTTGAGGACCATTGTCATTATTGGTGGTACCTCTCGCGTCCATTAACGGTTTTCATCATTGACCGGTAATCAGACGATGTTCTCGCATGTTCGACTTCGACTCCCATATTCGCATATTTGAACTTGTACTTTGTTCGGGTCAAGTTGGAGCGCAAGACCCTGGATTTTGTATGTTGAGATCCAGGCTGCATTTTGTGGATTATCATAATCACTACATGACTGATTCACTGGATGGCTGCGCCCATGCCTGAGTCTGATTCTTTGATCCTCATCGGATGGTTGCGTTCATACCTGGGATCCAGATTTTTATGTACTCTGTTATGGATGGCTGCGCCCATGCCATGTACATCATGTATTTGAGACATCAGTTGTACTTAGTGCAGGTTCTCCAACAGCCGTGTTTTCAGTCGACCATGTTCTTGTAAAGCACTTCACCCCTCTCTCTCTCGGGCTTCATGCTTTAGGGGGCATCTGCTACACAGTATTTTGTCACCGTCCCTGTTAACCCTTCTCCCGTACATTGGAGGACCTATTCCGGGACCTGTGAGAAGTGACATAACTTGAAAACACCTGTTTTGTATCCCTTGAAGTATGTGCTCCATGTGCCCTCAAGACACCTTTTGCAAAATACCCAAAAATATAGCCCTTTCTCAATTGGTGTTGTTCCACAATGTATTACTCATGCCAATGGGGTAAATCCTCCAAAGAGGGTGCGCCAGCTGGCACTATGTCTCAGAGTCGCACTAGCACCAACCCAGTTGGGTAAATTTTTTAACCATCAAACTTCTGAAGGTTCCTTCCACCTTATCCATGAACTAATTCCAGTTCTAGTTGGTTCAGTTGGGCTTCGTATCTCCCAAGGAGGGAAGTAGTTCTCCACCTCTCATGGAAGTTTCCTTATGATAAGGACAATCCCATGAATCAAGTGGATGGTCTTATTTACTCCTCCCATCTCTATATAAGCTTGTTCTTTCCCATTTGACAAGCTAGTTGGTAATTCCTGGTAAGTAATTCTACTCTTCAAGCTCCCAAAGTCTGAGAATTGCTAAGCTCATCTTGCAAGAGGTCTTGTTCATCCCTATTAGGTCAAATATTTAAGGAGGAGATCCATGTCC
Source organism: Pinus taeda (assembly GCA_000404065.3). Classification (NCBI taxonomy): domain Eukaryota; kingdom Viridiplantae; phylum Streptophyta; class Pinopsida; order Pinales; family Pinaceae; genus Pinus; species Pinus taeda. The sequence goes on from APFE031515238.1 coordinate 94,782, forward strand.
AAGTGATCAAGGAGAGAGAGGCTTGTTCCCATCCCCTACAAGCTTTGCAAGGCATGTGTTGCTGATTCACCCAGCCAAAGGAGGATTTGACGCCAGAACTTGGTTGTATTCTCTTTTGTTTTATCAATAATAATAGACGACTATCATTATGGTTCCACTCATGTGTCTTTATTATGATGTTTGAGTTGTATCCTTTCTGACTGATACATAGTTGCATTTCTTGGATTTTATGCTTGTGTTTGTCTTGTTCTTTGCATGTGCATGTGTCTATTCACGAGGATCATGAGGATTGTGACCAGCTGAAGCAAAAGAATGGAACCGACGACCCTTCTACGAATATAAGCATTGGATTCAAGGTAGGCTCTCATCATCGGCCTTTACTTTACAATTAGGAACTTGCGTGTTAGCATTTTTTGATTGTTGCTAGACCTCAGTTAGGCTAGTGGGATCGCCTTTGTCCGTAGAGGGGATTTACCTACACAACAGTCTTTCCAAAATGGGACATCGAATTCCATGTGCATGTTGACGCGTTGTGTATTGTGCTGGTTGCGGTACTCACATAGGAAGGGGCAGAAGGAATTGATCACCCAATCGCATTCGCAAGTCGCTGATTGTCCAAAGCTGAGAAGAACTACTCCACCACTAAGCGTGAGGGACTGACAATGGTATACGTTCTCCATAAATACCGCCACTACCTACTCGGAGGAAACTTTAAGATGTATACTGATCACTCTGTGCTAAAACACCTAGTGAATAAGCCTGTGTTGGGGGGGTGCATTTATAGATGGTTGTTATTGTTTAAGGAATATGATTTTGAAGTCATCGTAAAGCCGAGGCATCTAAACGCAGGCCTAGACCACCTGTCTTGAATTGAAAATGGCGAAGTACCCACAAATATGGAGGAGGGACTACCTGATGCACAACTCTATGTAGTACACGTCATGGATGGCCACTTTGAGGATGTAATCCACTTCTTAGCCACAGGAACCATGCCACAGGGATATTCAGTGCAACAGAAGAAGGAACTGGTGATACGCACAGTAGAGTTTAGTGTTATTACAATACACCTCTACAAAATGGGCAATGATGAAACGTTATACAGATATGTATCGGAGTTTGAGCGAGGACAGATCCTTGTTGAAGCGCATGTGGGGGTTGTAGGAGGACATTGCATAGGGCGCACTACAACACAAAATATTCTTCGCGTAGGGCTTTGGTGGCCAACCCTACATCAAGACTCAAAAGTGTACTATCGGGCCTGCGACGTATGCCAATAGACAAGGAAACCATCGCGGAGGGATGAGATGCCACTCAAGCCATAGATGATGTTGCAACCATTTGAGAAATGGGAAATCGACTTTGTAGGGTCTATCACACCTCTAGGAAAGATGGGGGCATGCTATTTCATCACTACGACAGAATACTTGACCCGATGGGCAGAGGCACAACTGGTTAAGGACTGCACGGCTGCTATAGTAGTGAAATTTTTGTTCGAGAGTGTGTTAACATGGTTTGGATGTCCAAAAATACTAATGAGCGATCGCGGAATGCACTTCTTGAATGAGACTATCAACACACTCACTGAGGAGTTCCAGATATATCATCAACAAAGCACACCATACCATCCATAGGCAAATGGGACCGTCGAAGCTTTCAACAAAATCTTGGAGACTGCATTGACAAAGGTATGTAATGTGCAGCAGAATGATTGGGATTTGCGCATACCTTCTGTGCTATGGGCATATCGAACAACGTGTAAGAAGTTGATGGGTTAGACGCCTTTCTGGTTAGTATATGGAAAATAAGCTGTCATGCCAATGGAATACATTGTACCCAGTTTGTGCATAACAGCGACGACAGGCATGGCAGACCGCGCGGCTTTGGAAGAGAGGATTGCGCAACTGGAAGAACATGAGGAGGAACGGTTTTTGGCAGGATTCCATCAGCACGTATAGAAGCAGCGGGAAAAAGCTTGGAATGACTACCATATCAAGATACACATGTTCAAAGAAAATGATCTAGTCTTACTCTACGACAGCAAGTTCGAGAAATTCCATGGAAAGCTTCGAATGCATTGGTTGGGGCCCTATGTAGTAAAAGAAGGGGTGCGGTCCAGCTTGCCAAGCTGAATGGAGAACCTTTCCCCGACAGAGTAAATGGTAGTCACTTGAAGCTCTACATGGGTGGGCCGACTGCATGAATAATCGACCGAAGGACAGTCTCACTGCTCCAGGAAGTTGAAAGAGAGCATCGGACATTAAAGCAGTCTGTGGGGAAGCTACACGACAATCAAGGGGTGAGAAAAATTGGTATGTCACCAGGATTACGGGTGCATAGAAGGGGTTGCGTTGCTGCGTGGACAAGTAGAAAGGTGACCGTTGCTGACATTATTTATGACAATATGTCTGAGTTATAGAAAAAGGGAGTGGGCGGCAGGCAATTAAGAGACACAGTACGAGCTAGATCTGGAACAATCTAACGCAGGCTTAACATTACGACACAAAAAAAGGAGGGAACCAACGAATTTGAATTTCAAAATGCTTATAAATCGCAGGGGGCATCCACCATACGATCTGCGATTTTGAGGAAAGTAAGCTATTGTGCCTCCCCACCGAGATGGAATTGTTCATTATTTACGCTTAGGGAGTAAGCCCACTGGTTGTGATATGGCCTATGGTGATAGAGGACTTTCTAGATTGTATGGTGTTGACGTTTGCAGACACCTCACAGAGTTCAGCACCAACGGTAGGGGATGTTTCGGAAATTCTTAGACATGAAGCAAAACTAGCCCAGATGTCACTACCTAACCCATAGGTTGGCCGGTGAACCATCAAAGACAAGGGAAAGCCTGTAAATACGGAGCCAAATGATGGAATTGCAATTAATAGTTCGTCTCTTACACACCTTGAAGATTGGGATCTCATGGATAGTAGCAATTGTCTTGCAAAATTGCAACACAGGCTGCAGAAGATAATGCGTAAGGGTGAACAAAAATTGGAGATTGGCTATGTTGGCACGAGGAATTCCCGTACCTGGCACCCTAGCTAGAGCTAAAATCCTATGAGGGGGTTCTCTGTGTTAACCGAGCAGAGAAAAATGAGAATCATCGGCTGCACGAAGTAGTGAAGGAAATGGAGTAGGAGCTAGTAGAAGAGTTACAGAAGACAAAGAGGGAGCAATAGCACGAAGTGTGTTACTCACAGGGATGGTGGATTGTGAAGCCTGGGCAGCGCGTATCGCTACACCGACGAGTGACTCGGGACAAGTCACGATGATTGTGTTGGGGGCCTGTTGGGTAGCAGAGGTCCCGTGTAATGGTTTTGGGGCTTAAATCCTAGAAGTTAGAGAAATAATATTGTAAAATCTCTGACATGTGCAGAGCGCGAAATGTAATAGGTCAAGTCAAGGGGTTGTCCGCCCAAAGATAATATAGAATAATAAAAAGTAAGTCAGTCTGGCTATGGTTCGCGGACCATGGGAATGTATAAATAGAGCGAGGCTCTAAGGGTAGAAGGCAATTTTTATTCTAGATTTGGTTCTGATGTATTATGGGTTGGTGAAAGTAATCAGAGTTTTGCATTTGTAAGTATGAGTCAAGAGTGTTAGTAGGTAGATAGAGGCTTCGTAGTTATGTGCATGAACCCCTGCAACTGCGTGCATAGGGTAGAAAGAAGGTTGTATGGGAAAGAAGATATTAATAAAGATAAGTTGGTCCTAAAATATCGTAGATCTATTGTATTCTGGTTCATGCATATGTTACATGAATTTATATCTTTTTATGATTGCGCACACTAGATTTATGGTTAAATGTTTCCTTAAAGACTGTATAAGAAGATCAGATCTATAATAATTTCATTCATAAGAACGTACACTGTCGCGGATCTATGCAGAAGCTTGATATTAGTCCAGAGTGGCGAGAGGCCATAGAATGGTTCATGACCCATCCAGACCACATCAAGACATCCCAAGGGTGCTCAGAAACATGGTTCCAGCACCCTCCCCTGCTACCTCGAGTGAGACCTTAGTCTGCGCTCTCCTGGCTGTTGTCGAAAGGGCCGGTAGCTGCGGGATTTGTTTGGCTAACAACTCTTCTGAACCTGGGTCAGGGCCCAACAAGCCAACAAGAACCTTGTTGATATGGGTTAAAAAAGTAGAGTTGCTCCATGCCTCCTTCTGACTTCTATGCCAGATGTTCTTCTTCTACCTGCACATGATCAAGTGGGGGGTTTGTGGTCTTGAGGAAATAGTTTTTGTTTTTATAATTTTTTTGAATTAAAATGCTAATGCAATGCAATGAAAGATGCCTAATGTAATTTTTTGTTTTTACAGAAAATATGAATACAGAGAAGAAAGAAGGAATATTTCCAAGAATAAGAGAGCGCTTTCTTTCAAACCCTCCCCAGAAACACCAAAAAGTGATGAGCCCCAATATTGCAACAATAATGCTACAAATATCAAGGATACCAACTTAAATTATCAACCAGAGGTTCGTACAAACTTAAGAGGGGACGACATTGTATGTGCATCAAACACCTTCCTCTTCCTAGTCTGAATCCATTTGATGCAAGTGAGAGAAGGCAATGAATAAACTTCAAATGAGAAAATATATACGTAATCCACCAATCCCAAGTTGCAAAAGGTAAATAACAATAAGCAAACCTATTCTACTTTTGCTGGAAAGTAAATGACAAAAAGGAAATGAAAAAATGTAAAGCACAATGACAACCAAGAAAATATAATCTATCTTGCTGGAAAATAAAAGGCATTATATAAAATATATTTTATTTTATAGGAAAGAAAGGTCCTATATTACTTTTTCAAGGAGAAAATCACACTTTTCTTAAAGTAAATTGTGGAAAGGAAATTTAGACTAATTGTAGAAATCAACATTCAAGAAGAAAGAAATGTAAGACCTAAATGGTGACCTAAAAAAGTATCAACTCAACCAAAGTGGTCTCAGAGCATTCATAGGCTATAAATATACTTTTACCATGAATTTGGAGTGAATTTGGGCAAGGAAGATCTTGAAAACAAATTGCTACATGATTGCTATAGGATTGTTATTTCCCGAGTTAACTTCCCAAATGCGCAAGAAAATCAAATGAAAATGATATGGGATAAATTCTTTTATTATGTAGGATGTACTAGGACTCCAAATCAAGTGGAATCACTCAAAAATACCCTTGTTAAAATGTGCTAAAAAATAGCAGAAAATTACTGTAAAAACCGGAAATTCAAGAATTAGTGAGCTAGTTAACCTATCAAATGCCTAACATGATTAAGTGAAAATGTTATGGGGAATTTTTTATTATTATTAATTATAATATTTTTATGACTCAATCCAATTGGAATCAAATCAAAATAGCCTCATTAAAATGTGTTAAAAAAATAGAAAATTACTACTAGAAACCATATTTTTCAGAGCAATGAATTAGTAAGCTAATCTAAGTGCCCAAATGCCTAGGATAATCAAGTGAAAATGTTGTGGGGTAGATTTTGTTATTAATTTGGTTGTTTTTAATCTCCAATACAAGTTTATTTCACTTGAAAGAATCTCATTAACACATGATACAAATTAACATAAAATTACTACTATTTTGCTACAGGATACTTTAGAAATGATAGAATTGTGAACTAGTAAACCAATCCAAGTAGCTCAATGATGAGTATGAGTTTGAAAAGATGATATGAATATGAATCATTATTTTAACTGTATAAATTACCTTTAAAGCCATTTATTTAAATAATTTAACCAATCTAACCTACAACAAATGAAACATGAATATTAAGTGCAAAAATAGGAAAAACAAGAATAGAAGATGCAAGTGAAAACATTGAAAGAAGATAAAGAAATTGTACAATAATACTCTGAGGCTCCTTGGATGGAAAAACATAAGGATAATTAGAGTCATATGAAGGAAGCAAAACTTTAGAAGCTAAAAATGACACCAAACTTCATTATTTGAATCATTCCAAGTACATCCCTGCTAGAAATGAAGATAGAGATGCTAAATAACTATTTTTCTCCACCATAAGGCTAAGAAATACATGACCCTAGAGTAAAATTCGAATTGGTAATTATAAAAATAATCAGGGAAGCATCCTCCTTCAAAGGAGGCAACTTTCCCTCCAAAATCCCTCAAAAATTGGATCTAGTTCCCTACACTAAGAATCTTCAAAATGACAGGGAGCACATTCCTAAATTTTATCAATCACTAGAGCCCCATAATATGTTCAATAATTTCATAATATCTTGTTCATTTATTGTCAAATATTGGTCCATCTTGTAGCAGGGAACAAGTTCCTAGATGATCTCATCCTCCAAATCTTCATAATCTACCCAATATTCTCACGATATTCTACAAAAAGAAATAATATTAGGCACATAATATGCAATCATCTCTAAACATTTCTAATGAACATATTAAAGTTAAAAATATGTCATCCAATGACAAAAGATAGGTTTAATGTTCTAAAGGATGGTTACATGGGCCTTAATTTGTATCTAATTAAGAGGCCCATCAATACTATCAAAGGCCATGATCTCTATCAACTCGCAACAAAAGAGGTGAACTGACCATAAGAGGATCCTTCTAGGTGGGAACAAGAAAAAAACATGTATAATGTTGTGCAAGTTACTTCCATAAGTACAACCACATCTTGGTATGAATACATACGACAATATTTAGAGCACAAAACCTTTCCTTCTCATTTATTGAACAAAGTGAAGTGGGAAATATGACATAAATCTTTGTTGTATCAACTTGTGCATGGTGTGATTTTTTGAAGGAACCACAATGGTGTCCTTCTTCGATGTTTAGAGCTTTCCGATTCATAAAGGGTTTTAAGAGATATTTTTGATGGACCAAAAAGTGGGAAATTCATAGGCAATACCACTTCTTATAAGGTGATGAGGGCCAGTTACTATTAGCCCACAATATTTAAGGATGCTCATGCCTATGCCTGAAAGTTCCCAGTTTGTGAAAGGTGCTCTGGTCATGATCATAAGTCAACTATCCCCTTGCTACGAATAAAAGGGTTAGAACCATTTAAACAGTGGGGATTGTATGTTATTAGTGAAATATTTCCTCATTCATCAAATCAACACCGTGACATATTAACCGCAACTAATTATTTCACTCAGTGGACCGAAGTAGTTCCGTTAAGGATTAGGCAGTCATCTAGTTTCTCAAACAGAACATCATAACCAAGTTCGACGTTCCTGCATCACTTGTCTTTGATAATGCAACTTATTTTTCTTTGTTAAATCTTTATGATTTTTCATTAGAAAATGGTACTGTTTTAAAGCATGCGTCGAACTCTTACCCATAGGGGAATGGTTTGGATGAGTCTACAAACAACAACCTAATCCATATTATCAAGAAAATTGTTTTCTCTGAACAAAGGAACTAGAATAATGCTTTGGTGAATGCATTATGGATGACCGTGTTACTCCCGAACATATACCTTCCAACCTGTTGAAGCCCCGAAAATCGGGTCTACAACAAGGGGGATACCCGCCAGGTCTGGACCTTGGTTGGCAGCTCCTTATTCGTTTGGTATAGCAGGTCCGACTGGGGATATGGGACCAGTTTCCCAATTTATGAGTGTGTGTGTGTAGAATTTGATGTTTCTGATCTAATGGTTCCTAATTAAGATATTCTAATTCTAATTTTAATCTAATGCTATGCTATTGTATTCTAATAAACAAAAACATCTAAGTCTATACTAACCCAGGGTGTGATCTATTATGCGATCTAAAAAGATTTCAAATAACAACTAGTAATAAAGATCATTAAGCTATTATGAGAAAATAATTTAATAAAGATGAACCACTTCGTATAAAAAGTTAGACGAAACAGTTGTGAAAAACATATCGCATAATGAGCTATTCATACATTAAGCATAAATAAATAGTTATCACCATATAAAAGTGCCAAATGATAACTTAGGCATTCACACATTAATATATAAACAACTAAAAACACAATATCACTTTAACACATAAGCAGAAATGGTTAAGAGATAAAAGTACCATTTATAACTATTCCTACTCATGAGCTTCAAGCGAAAATGATTTATCTCTCCTTGATCTAACATCCACTAAGAGTACAAAAGTGCAACATCAATAGCATATATGAAATGCCAACATCAACAAATCCTGTTCCATTCATTCATAAAAACCTCCTCGGAGGGTGCAAAAGTGCATGTTCCGAGGACAAGTTTTTGACAAATTTCTGGACCCTTCTCTAAATGCATGAGAAGGGTTTAAATACTACTAACTAAAACTATAAATAACTTATTACAAAAATTCAGGATGCGGTTTAAATGACCGTCCTTTTTCTAAGCAAAAATAAAGTAAACTATTTCTAAAATTAAATCTAACATCTAACTATTTCTGTATTTGCTCCTTAATATCGCAAGCATTCAGCATTGCCTGAGAAGAGTCGGTCGACTGACTTCAGCTTATAATTGTGCTGTGAAATGGAATTAGCAAGATCTGGCACCATCTTTTCAGAAGAATTGATGATGTATTTGGGATTCATCCGCTGACTATATGACTTTACCATGTATGCCCAGTATTACTCCCAATTTAACTTGATTAACCCTGAAATTTCTTCTGCATTTTCTTTAGCTTTATGTTTCTAGCGTCGCCTCTTGCAATTTTTTGGGGTTTGCAAGTAACTATGCAATTGGAAGCTTTCCTTTTCGAGCAATTTTCTCAGCAATCGCGAATCAGAAACTACCTCTGTTTCTTGATTCGGGCTTCCTTGACGCATTTTTCGCCTTTTGCGCCTTTTGGGAGATATAAAGCTCAAACTTTGTGAAGATAATGATTCTGTAAGCTCTTGACCTGAGCCTTAAACTATTCATTTCTTAGGATTCACTTGCCTAAGCAGATTAGGTGCGCCTTCCCAGATGGAAATTGGACTCCTGCCTTCCTTCCTCATAGTATCCTGCATACTATCTTGCATAACCTTTTGTTCTTCGTTCCTGCAGTTTACAAATGAGGTGAAAGTAATGATAAAAATAATGACATGAAAGCTTTAAATGCAAAAGATATGCAAAAACATGCCACCTTACGTGAACTGGCTCCTTGATAAACACAAAACCATATTTTATTAACAACTAGCATATAACTCATTAATTAACATTAAAGCGCGTGACCAGTTCTTGTCTTATGGAAAAAGCTTTTTCTTGAATATTGAACCAGGAAAATCTGCGATGGAATGATTCTGCGATTTGCATCGCAGTATCGCATATCGCAGCATTGCAGATCGCAGCATCGTATTATCACAATATTGCACGATCGTAAGATCGTTCAATAGCTATGTGTATTTTATGTGTTTTTGTGATATGAGATATGCGATATCGCATATCGGCGATTTTGAGGTTTTCCAATGTGGGTGCTCATTGATGCATGCGATGCGATGGAGTTTCGCGTCGCAATCTCGCATTTTTTAAAATTTTAGCTCATAAGAAGGCATCCTATCATTCTTTGCGTGATGCGATATTTCTTAAGGAGTGACTTTACTTCCTTTATGATGAAACTTAAGCTTTTTTAGATTTTTCAAAGGTATTTTCCTAAGTTCATGATGGTAAGCTTTATCCAAAAGGAAATATAAGCACTAATTGATTTTTTAAATTTTTGACTAAGGGTCCCCACTTATTTAGTATTAGCAATAACACTATATAAGGAGGGGGGTTGTTGGTGGCCACAACAATTGGCGATTCACTTGGAAGAACCAATTATCTCTGTTTTTCTATTGAATTTTCTAAACTTCCAAAACATAATTTTTTTTAGAAAGTTAAACTTTATTATGGAAAGATAAAGTACATTATGCTCTAACCTGTCAATGACATTTTGTTTCAACTATTTTCAACTTTGATTATTTTCCCCCTCAAGCTAGTCCTTGTATTTACATCAGTCATCACTTGGTCTGTAAAGATAAAACAAAGTCTTCTCTATAAACCAGTTTTAAATATGCTCATATGTCGTAGGTAGAGCCTCTGCTGCTAGCAGGCGTTTATAGCCTCGACAGGGTTACCTCTTACCCAACAATGATCCTGTATCCTACTTAAAGCAACCTACAACTCTCAAAGAAGAATTCACATCCACACTTATTGCTTTGATTTTCTTTTTACTCTTAAAGAACAATGTCTTGGTTTGATAGCCAATTTATGACACAGTCATTCACTTGATTTATAACTTTGCTGAACAAGCTGGCTCATGATGAGACCCCTTGCCTTTTGATTGCAACAATCTTGAGTCATTGCCCTGTTGTGGTGTGCAGTATTTGACAAAGTCAGCAAGTTATAATTATATCTGTGATTATGATAAGTCGGCTCATGATGAGACCTCTCATTCTTCAAGATGAAGTGTATCCTTGGATTGTTCCTCTGAAAGTTGTGATTTCCTTAGTAGGGAGGAAGTCATTGTTTCCTTAAGATAGCTCTAAACGACAATAGTAGAGTTTTTGGAATAGCTGTTCCGCAGAGAATCTTTATTTTGTTATTGATACCTTTCATTGCACTGATATAAAACAATTTTTTCACTAAAGGTTGTTTTCATCAAACTTTATGAAGTTGAAACTAGTATCATATCTAGGCTAGAGTCTTTAACTGTATCTTTCAATAATAAAGATCAATTTTCCAAAAGATTTGCTATTTATACAAGCGAAAAATCAAAATCTGAAAGAGAATTGGTATATTATTCGTAAACGCCTAATGTAACCATTCACAACTGGTTTTATTATGAAAAGAAAAACAATTACTCTACAAAATAGAAGAATAATCTTCTATGGAAAATATTTCTTGAGAATTTGTCCATTAACAGACAAAGAGTCTCTTTTCCCTGCTAAATCCTGTAACATAAATGTTGATGGACCTATGACTTCTACAATTTGAAAAGGACCAAGCCACATTCTTTGAAATTTTGTATGTTTCCCTTTTTCTTCATGAGCCTTGTCCCATTTTAAAACTAAATCTCCCATCTGAAAATCTTTTCTGGTCATTATGTTTGAATCAAAAGAGGATTTT
>APFE031515238.1:105922-190803 GCA_000404065.3 Pinus taeda
TTTCTTAGCTTGTTCTCGTTGTTCTTCTAATTTGATTATTTCCATTTGTCTTAGCTGTAAGGAGGAAGTTGGTACTTCATCAATGTATTGAACTAAAGACAAAGAGGGAATTGCTAAATGAGTCGGAAGAACCACTTCTTTCCCATAAACTAAATTAAAGGGAGAAGTGCCGATGGAAGCTTTTTACATTATTTGGTCTGCCCATAAAGAATATATTAAAGATTTAGGCCAATTTTTATGATTTTGGTCAACTGTTCTTTTGATAATCCTGATTAGGTTTTTATTTGTAGACTCAACTAACCCATTTACCTGTGGGTAGTAATTGGCTGAATATTTAAGTTTGAATCCTCTTTTAAGTGCAAATTCAGTCATTGCATTTCCAGAAAAGTATGATGCATTATCAAATATTAAAGTGGAAGGAAATCCAAACCTAGTGATTATAAATTGATCTATGAACTCAATGATATTTTCAACATTAGCCGTCTTGAGTGGAACTGCTTCTACCCACTTAGTAAAATAATCTGTTGCTATAAGGATATATCTATGTTGCTTAGAAGAGTGAGGAACGCTCTTACCTATTATGTCCAATCCCCACTGACTGAAAGGTTGCTCAATGTTAATTGGCTATAGTGGCAAGGATGGCTTCTTTTGTCTCCCAACAGTAGTTTGGCAGACTTGACATTTCCTCACGTAACTGTGCGAGTCTTTGAATAACGTGGGCCAGTAATAGCCTGCGCACAAGATTTTACGTGCAGTAGCATCTCCAGCATAGTGTCCGCCTGTTATTCCATCGTTGAGTTCCTGCAAAACTTTTTCTACTTCAGATTTCTCAAGACATCTAAGGAGAACAGAATCATAATTTGTTCTAAAAAAAATATCATTTATGAGCTGATATTGTTTGGCTTTCAACCTTAGAGCTCTTTTCTTAGTATGGTCGAGGTGTGAAGGAGCATATCCATTCTTAAGATAATAAATGATATCGGCGTATAATTACTTAGCATCGTTTAGGCTTACCTCGCACATTTGTACCTCTGCAGATGGAATTTCAGGAATTCGCGACGCTCCAACTAGCATTTTGCAAAAGCCTTGACCTTTTACAATGTTTGCTGGTTTGATTTCTATGTCATATTCTTGTAAGGCAGTAACCCAATTGGCCCTTTTCTCACCCACATCCTTTTGTACTAGAACATTCCTTACTGCTGGAAACAATATTATAATTTTAGTATGGGCTTTGAGTAGAAAAGGTCTGAAATATTTGATTGCTTTGAAAACAACATAAGACTGTTTCTCCACATCTGAATAATTTAATTCAACGCCCTGTAAATTTGAACTAAAAAAAGCAATTGGGGCTTCCGCCTTTTCTTGATTTGCTTGAGTGAGTATCACAACATATGACCTATCTGAGGCAAATTTATATAAAATAAAAGGCTCTGAAAAATTTGGAGTTGCTAAAGATGGAGCATTAATAATAGTTTGTTTGATCAAGTTGAATGCTTCACGTTCATCTTGGCCCCATTTAAAATTTGAGTTCCTTTTAATCATGGTTTGTAAAGGAGACACAATTCTTGAAAAATATGGAACAAATATCTTTACAAAGTTGATCTGACCAAGGAAAGATTGCATGTATTTTTTTTTTTTTGTGAGGTAGGGATATTTCAGAAATATCTTTGATTCTGTCGAAATCAATATGAATTCCAGATTTTGACACTATGAATCCTAGAAGTTTCCCTTCACTTAATGCGAAAAAGGATTTTTTCGGGTTAAGTGAAATTCCATACCTTAAACAACATTGGAAGATTTGTTTTAGATCTCTAAGATGGTTGCTTCGTTTCTTGGAATACACGGTTATATCATCCAAATAAATTACTACAGATTTATTGACTAATCCTTTGAATGCGATGTCCATGGCTCTCTGAAATGTGGCACCAACATTAATCAAACCAAATGGCATCTTTTGATATGCATATGTGCCTCATTTAGTTCTGAATGTGGTTTTTAATTGATCATCAGGATGTACCAACACTTGATTGTATCCTGAAAATCCATCCAAGAAAGACATTAATTCTGAGCCCGCCACTGCCTGGAATATTTGTTCCATAGGTGGTAAAGGAAAATTATCTTTTTGGCAGACCTTGTTAAGGTTTCGAAAGTCAATGCAAATTCTAATATCTCCATTTTTCTTTCTAACAGGTACCATATTGGAGACCCATTTAGAATGTCTGAAGGGAAAAATTATTTTGGCTTTCAATAACTTATTGAGTTCAGTCTTTATCCGATTTTCTAAATTGGGATGGATCTTTCTCAACTTTTGTTGGACATGTTTTTCATTATCGATCATTGGAATAGTATGTTGGATGATGGAAGTGTCGTATGTTTTGAGTTCATCATAGTTCCAAGCAAAAACATTTTTATATTGTCTCAAAAGATGAATATACACTGATTTTTCTTCAGGGACTAGGCCGAGGACTAGATTAATGTTTTGTGGTTTGGCATCGGTTCCTAGGCTTACTAATTCGTAATTCAAAGTTGAAATTTGGAGTTTTGAATTGGTAGACCTTTTAAACCGATATTTCAAATCGTACAGGTATTCTAACTTGACTACCGACTTAGGTATAGCATTGTTAGTGCTATCTTGTTGCAATTGTCGATCATGTTGGTATTCGTCAATTATTTGATTGGAGTAGGATCCTTCAGATGTGAGGAAATTCACGATATCAGGATCGTCATTGAATATTCTCCAATTTGTGATGTTATCAGGAATAGAAGGTCTAAAGATTAATTCTATTGAGAATCTATCTGGACTAAAATCTTCTGAAGGAATAAGCTTAGAAGCTACGTTAGCTAAAAGGTCTGCACTTGCATTCTGGAGTCTAGGAATTGATGAAATATTAAATGCTATAAAATGCTCAGTCAGATCTTGCACTAAAGATTGATAATATTTTAAATGACCCGATAAGCAATGTATAGTATTACATACCTGTCTGACTACAATTTCAGAGTCTCCGAAAACTTGGAGGTACTTGACGTCTAACTCGATTGCTTTGTACAACCCTTGGACTAAAGCCTCATATTCTACTATATTGTTGGTGCAATCAAATTCGAGTCTGCATGTTAACATAATTTTATCTCCTTCTGGACTAATTAGCACACATCCTGCTCCTGCTCCTTCGTTAGATTTAGAACCATCAAAAAATAATTTCCAAAACAAAGATTTATTTATAGGACTATCTAAAAAATTGATACATTTTGAACTATCCGTTTGAGAAATTTTTTTGACTTGGGACAAACAGAATGTTCTAAGTAAGGTGATGTATGAGCATTAAAATTTCCGAGGAAAGAATCTACTGAGTAATTGCCAATAATGCTATTTTTATATGCTACTAGTTCATTTCCCCCCTCTAGTTCCATTACTATGTATTTCTGATGTAGTTCTCATTCAACTTTTATTTGATTTGGTTTGCCATTGTAGGGCAGCCACATGTGCGACCAGTCAGTTGCAAAGTATCCATGAAGTTTTTCTAACCAATCCCTGCTAAGAATTAAGCCATAAAATTCTGGAATATCAACAACTAAAATGTCAATAACTTGACATACCTTTGGGTTGGATGACAACCTTATAGTTACTTGATTTAGTTCGCCAATCACTTCGACTTGCGATCGATCTAGCTGAACTATGTGCACAACGGATTTCTGTGGTTGAACATTTAATTTGGTACATATGGACTTTGGTAAAATATTCGATGAAGCTCCAGAATCCACTAATCAATTATGTACATTTTTATTGAAAATTTCATAAGTAAGGAGAAACGGGGGAGTATGAGATCTCGATCTTCCTCCAATTAAGGCGATATCAGTTGGATCAATCTTGTTGGTCGCATTAGTTGGAGGTCTTCCCATGTTATGGGAAGCTTGAGAAAGTACAACAACAAGCAAAGGTGCAACTGGCACAACATGTAATTCTTTCAACATTATCTTTTGTTGATGCTTTAACTTGCTCAATTCGTAAAGAGTGATGTTGGCCCTAGTATTTTTCATGTCTTCTATAATATTGTACTCCATTTCATCTGAAACGATCAACGTTTTAGATGGAGTTGATGAATCTGTTTGGACTGGGCTGGTTTGAGTCGCTTTAGATGTCATTTTCTTTGTTGCGACTTTATCCTTTATTGCAGAGCTTGTGCTCTTTGGCTTAGGGATAGTTTGGGGAGGATCAAGTTGATATTTACTTCGTGCACTAACCGGGAATACTTCTTGATCTTCTTCTTGTGGGAGGATGAAATCCCACATTCCTTGTAACTCTACAACTTCTTCTTCATTGGTTTGTCCTTCAGTGGCAATTTACTCTTCCTCTTCTTTGGGTTCAACACTTGTAATAGAATTGGGAGGCTTTGAATCCATTGGAGGGCTTCTTTTAAGAGCTTTGTAGGGCTTTTTTGAAGAAGTTTCTACTACTTGCTTCTTGATGTCGACCATTTCATTGGACATGGCCTTCAAAACTTTTTGCAATCCTTCCAAATCGAATGGATATTTCGCTTGTTTCTTCTTGGAATCTTC
Organism: Pinus taeda; assembly: GCA_000404065.3. Lineage (NCBI taxonomy): Eukaryota > Viridiplantae > Streptophyta > Pinopsida > Pinales > Pinaceae > Pinus > Pinus taeda. The sequence continues at coordinate 110,477 of APFE031515238.1, forward strand.
TTTGAAGGTGACTTTCTTGGATTTCCGTTCCTCTATCGCAGTTTTATTTTCTAGGGGTATTATATGTTTCTCCACTGCTATTGCTTCTTTCATGTTTTCGGCTAAAATTGTTTTATTAGCCCTGTCCATGAAGATTGCTATGTTTGATGGTAAACCAGTGATATACCATTCACTTCGCACTTCTTCGCTAGGTTGAGAAGCAGTAGGAATTTTGTTTAAGATTTTATTGAACCGTAAATTGAAATCTTTGATAGGTTCCCTTGATTCGGCCCTCAGGTTAGATAGGTCATTGATTAGCGTTGCCGTAGACCTATCATCACCAAACTTGGTCAGGAATTGTTCTTGGAAGATGTCCCAACTAGTGATAGATGCAGAGGGTAATGAGAAGTACCATGATCCGGTTGTTCCTTGCAGAGTATAAGGAAACAATCGAACAACAACATCTTCGTTGGTAACCCCATTGAGATTAATGGATAGCATAAAGTTGTTTATATGCTCTTCTGCTAGCATGCCTACCTCAGGATTAAACTTAGGCAGCCATTTCTCAGGATGGGCCGGTATTTGACTCAAGGGTGTAGGCATTAAGACTGCCCCAGGGTTGTTCCATGGAGTTTGGGCCATTGCTAATCTACTAACAGAGGAAAGTGCAGAAGATGATCCCTGCAGTTGGGAAGATGAGGATATTACGATTGCAGATGATCTAGGAGGAGTTGTGAGGGTTCCAGTGGGTGGATGGACGATGATTTGGAATGGAGGAGTGGATGGTTGACTTCGCGGTGAAGAGGTTGAGATGGATGATGATGATGAAAGAGTCTCACTATCGGACTCTTTAGGTGATTTCCTTGCTCTTTTTCTTTTGGGTAGAGGTAATTTGGTTGGTTGAATGCCAAACTTTTCACTCTTTAATCTGGTCAGGGGATGAGAAGGGTTATATTGCGAAGTCACACTACCTTGAGATTTATCAGATATTTGAGGAGAAATAGAAAATCGCTGAAGTTTGTGAATCAGAGATTCGACTTTAGGAGGTTCGAGAGTAGATTGTTTTGAAATGTTAGGGTTTGTAGCAGCGGTTGATGCTCCAGCGACTTCCAACTCTAGGTTTAAGTGTAATGGAGAAGTCGGGGGAGATGGTGAGGGTGATTTACTCTCAGAATGGTATTTAGATTTAGATTTATTTGCCACTCATAGTTCAGGCCCTCCTTCTAGCGCCAAATATGTTGAAGCCCTGAAAATCGGGTCTACAACAAGGGGGATACCTGCCCGGTCTGGACCTTGGTTGGAAGCTCCTTATCCATTTGGTATACGGGTTCGAATGGGGATATGGGACCAGTTTCCCAATTTATGAGTGTGTGTGTGTGTGTAGAATTTGATGTTTCTGATCTAATGGTTCCTAATTAAGATATTCTAATTCTAATTTTAATCTAATGCTATGCTATTGTATTATAATAAACAAAAAAATCTAAGTCTATACTAACCCGGGGTGTGATTCTTCTATTATACGATATAAAAATATTTCAAATAACAATTGGTAATAAAGATCATTAAGCTATTATGAGAAAAGAATTCAATAAATATGAACCACTTCGTATAAAAAGTTAGACGAAAAAGTTGTGAAAAACATATCGCATAATGAGCTATTCATACATTAAGCATAAATACATAGCTATCATCGTACAAAAGTGCCAAATGATAACTCAGGCATTCACGCATTAATATATAAACAACTAAAAACTCAATATCACTTTAACACATAAGAATAAATGGTTTAAGAGATAAAAGTACCATTTATAACTATTCCTACTCATGAGCTTCAAGCGAAAATGATTTATCTCTCCTTGATCTAACATCCATTAAGAGTACAGAAGTGCAACATCAGTAGCAGATATGAAATGCAAACATCAACAAATCCTGTTCCATTCATTCATCAAAACCTCCTCGGAGGGTGCAAAAGTGCATGTTCTGAGGACAAGTTTTTGACAAATTTCTAGACCCTTCTCTAAATGCAATGAGAAGGGTTTAAATACTACTAACTAAAACTAAAAATAACTTATTACAAAAATTCAGGATGCGGTTTAAATGACCGTCCTTTTTCTAAGCAAAAATAAAGTAAACTATTTCTAAAATTAAATCTGACATCTAACTATTTCTGTATTTGCTCCTTAATATCACAAGCATTCAACATTTCCTGAGAAGATTCGGTCGACCAACTTCAGCTTATAATTGTGCTGTGAAATGAAATTAGCAAGATCTGGTGCCATCTTTTCGGCAAAATTGATGATGTATTTGGGAATCATCCGCTGACTATATGACTTTACCATGTATGCCCAGTATTACTCCCAATTTAACTTGATTAACCCTGAAATTGCTTTTACCTTTTCTTTAGCTTTTTGTTTCTAGCGTCGCCTCTTGCAATTTTTTGGGGTTTGCAAGTAACTGAGCAATTGGAAGCTTTCCTTTTTGAGCAATTTTCTCCGCAATCGCGCATCAGAAACTGCCTTTGTTTCTTGATTCGGGCTTCCTTGACGCGTTTTTCACCTTTTGCGCCTTTTGGAGATATAAAGCTCAAACTTTGTGAAGATAATGATTCCATAATCTCTTGACCTGAGTCTTAAACTGTTCATTTCTTAGGATTCTCTTCCCCAAGAAGATTAGGTGTGCCTTCCCAGATGGAAATTGGACTCCTGCCTTTCTTCCTCATAGTATCCTGCATACTGTCTTGTATAACCTTTTGTTCTTTGTTCATGTAGTTTACAAATGAGGTGAAAGTAATGATAAAAATAATGACAGGAAAGCTTTAAATGCCAAAGACATGAAAAAACACGCCACCTTACATGAACTGGCTCCTTGATAAACACAAAACCATATTTTATTAACAACTGGCGTATAACTCATTAATTAACATTAAAGCGTGTGACCAGTTCTTGTTTTATGGAAAAAGCTTTTTCTTGAATATTGAGCCAGGAAAATCTGCGATGGAATGATTCTGCGATTTGCATCGCAGTATCGCAGATCGCAGCATCGTATTATCGCAATATCACTGCATCGCAAGATCGCAAGATTGCAAGATCGCAATATCACACGATTGCAAGATCGTTTAATCGTTATGTGTATTTTACATGTTTTTGCGATATGCGATATGCGATATCGCATATCAGCGATTTTGAGGTTTTCCAATGTGAGTGCTCATTGATGCATGCGATGCGATGGAGTTTAGCGTTGCAATCTCACATTTTTTAAAATTTTAGCTCATAAGAAGGCATCCTATCATTCTTTGCGCGATGCGATATTTCTCAAGGAGTGACTTTACTTCCTTTATCATGAAACTTAAGCTTTTTTAGATTGTTCAAAGGTATTTTCCTAAGTTCATGATGGTAAGCTTTATCCAAAAGGAAATAAGAACTAATTGATTTTTTAAATTTTTGACTAAGGGTCCCCACTTATTTAGTATTAGAAATAACACTATATAAGGAGGGGGGTTGTTGGTGGCCACAACACAACCTTGCAAATTTCTTAGGAATCTTAAGGGAAACCATGCTTTCTTGTTCAGAATAGGATAGACACCCTTCTCAAGATCAAGGAAGAAAGGCTCAAAGCAAAAAACAAAGTTTTCCATACACCAAAACCGGATCAGTAATTTGTTTGATAAGAAATTAGCAAGGCACAAATATTTCAGTGTGGGGGACCTAGTATTAAAGTGGGATAAAGCCGACAAAGATAATGGCAAACAACATCTAGTAGCATCCCTGGGATGCGCTCCTACCTTTTTATAATTTTATTTTCTTGTCTTGTGTTGTTTATCTTGTCATTTCTTATGTTTCTTTCAAGTTGTTTGGTTAGTGTACATAAATAAGGCCTTGTGCGAAAGTGTATTTATGGCACAAAAGAACAATGTGGCAAAATGAATAGGGATTGCGACAATTGCAATGCTTGGTTATTTTTTAACTCTCCTTATTTGTTCAGGGTAGAGGTCCTTAAGTTAAGTAATGTCCATATGGAAAATGTGATACACTCGAGAGGAAATCTCTGAGTAGAACCATGACACCTGCGTCCATTCTAGGATCCTAGTTCCTTAACTTGGTATTGTATCTATTGGTGTTTCACATGCTAATCCAATGAAGTAGAGAAGGGAAAGGGGAAAATAAATAATAAACAAATACATATTAGAGGTATATATAACTGTCTTTGAAGGAACAACCTCTTCTTCTCTCAATAAGTTGAGATCCATCTTCCGCTCCTACTAAAGTAATAAGTGCCTAAGAACATTTAAATAAATAAGTAAAATAAAGGGTGAAAGAAGAGAAATAATTCCTGTGCAAAGAGGTGAAGCAAGCAACTTTGCTGGGGTATTGACCAGACTCGTTGGTAGCAAAGGAATGCTTGTCTTCATGTAGTGAATCCATTGGGGTATAGAACTGGCTCGCTGGAAGTGAAGCAACACTAAAGATATAAAATAAGAATCTTATTATCTGTAACTCACAAATTACTTATTACCCTTCTCCTATATTTAAAGGATTGTGATATGGAAAGCTTTGTTGACGTGTTTAACCAAGGGAAGGAAATAGAGGGGACCATATCAATATCTGGTTTAAGTGGGGAAGCCAAATTAATCCACACGATGAATCAATATTTTTCGAAGGGATAATATATTTTCTAAAGACCACTCCTAGATAGAGAAGCTAAAGTTTGTCCAGTGTGTCACCAAGTTTTGTCACTGCTACAATACCCTCCAAAATTTCTTCTATGTTTGAATTTTGTATCCTACCTACTATCATGTGAAGTGTCTCTTTTGGTTGTCAAGTGTTGTTTAACATTTTTGTACATGTTTCAAATGTCAACGTCCCTTCCTAAGTTCTGTTGGATCGTAAAGAATATCTATAATGCGCTTTTGAGTCACAATGCACATTCTAGTCACAAAACGACACTTATGTGTCACAACTACCCATGTTTTTCTTGTTGACTTGGAGAACGTTTGTGAACTAGATTTTTGATGTATATTTCTTAGTCTCAGGTCATGTCTGAGTTGTATTGATGAGTTGAGGTGTATAACAATTGATGTTTCTCCTAACTCATTTGTTTTTCAATGTTTTACCCTTCCATACTTAGTCATTTTTCTGACCTTGCAACTCCTCTTTCAGGCTAGGAAGAGCACACTGTGCATTTCTAGGCCCTAGCATTGAAGCTCACCATCTAGAACTGCACCCTGCACCATCCTAAGCCTCCCCTCTCTCTCTCTCTTGTTGATCCAAAATGGATCTTAAACCTCTAAGTCTTCAAATATCGAAATAGAGAACACAAAGAAAAACACTATGGAATGGCGGAAACCCAAGTGAAGTGGAAATGATGAATCATTGAATCAGAGCCGTTGGATCTACTAGATCAATGATCGGGATGGAATCGGTGACAGCGCATCGGAGGTAGCCCATTGGGAAATACGATCAATGAACCAACGACTTAACATGAGCTGTCGGATCGGGCACACATATCCAATGGTGGAGATCACATTAACGCATCGCAATATTTCCAATGGAAGGACTTAACCGTAGGCCCAAAGACTATGCGATATGCTACACCTGAAGGAATTATGAACCAAAACAACAGAAATTTTAATTCCATGGTAAACGGTATTTTGGACAGGCTTCAAGTAGTAAGTGGTATTAGACGGGCTCCGCCTAATTCCATACATTGGTTGACATGTAGCATGTTTGAGGAGAGAGGAAACCACTTTTTCAGGTAGGTAATCCCTGTGCAAGTGGGCTGCCCGAAATGGCCGTCAGCGGTTGGATTAACGGAGCATATATCAACGGTCAAAGGGGGTGTTGGAAGACGAGGCATGATAACTGTTTGATTCATTTGTTTCAGGATTAGCACTGGAGAAAGGCCGGATGGTCGAGACCACTCACACCCGCCAGTCCTTTATTTCAAACGGTTTCTAATATAAACAAATCAGTTTCCACGCTTTAAGAATTTTGTAACAAAAACATGTTATAAAACACGATGAATGTAGAAGAGTTAAACAAAGAAGGTAATAGAGGGGTTGACAGAGCTTGAGAGCCAGAGAGCCAGAGGGAGTTGACTGTGCAGAGGTGGAGAAGCTGAGCAGAGCAGAGCCAGAGAGGTTGTGAAGCCATCCAGGGGGTCTGGAGGTCGTGACACTTTGTTTTAAAGTGTAAACTCTATGTATTGCCATTAACTGTTGTGTTGAGACTCAGAGTTTGAGTTCACACTTGTAATCTCTATTTTGAAGACATAATATAGAGGTCGCATTGAAATCTTGGACCAGGAGATGTAGCCAGGAAGTCTAGTGAACTCCTTTATCATTTGGCTGTGTTGATATATGTTTTATTGTGTCTTCTAACTATTGATTGTCTATATTATTCACAATCCTATCGATCCATTGCACTAAGTAATATAGGCATTTCTTGCACATAAGTTTGTAATACCTTAGTTTTCTATTTAAGATCTCATTTCATATCAACTAGTATCAGAGCTTAAGGTATTTGCAAGGTTAGACAAGCTTGTGTAGGAATTTGACTGCTAACTAGATTAAAGCTTTGAAGAGGAGAAGGAGTACTTTTTGAGGCTAATTTAGATATTGGAAGAGTATTTTCTGAGAGAAGAATGGCAGAAGAATCTCCATTGGGATCAAAATCTCAATTTATAGACAGTTTTATGACCATAAGACCTATGGTGGAAGAGATGTATCTGGAGTTGAAGAAGGGTCGAGGTGAAAGAAATTCAACACCTAAACAAGACAAAGGAGTAGAGGAACCTTTTCTATTTTCACCTCTAGAAGAAAAAGAAAAAGGAGGAATGCCTCCTTCAGCATCTCCTCCATCATCATCGTCATCCTCTTCACATAAAACTAGCTCTTCAAAGAAGAAGAAGAAAACTTCTTTAATAAAATTAGATGTAAAGTTTGATTTGCCAATTTATGATGGAGAACTTAATGCAGAGAAGCTAGATAATTGGATAAGGAAAATTGATGTATATTGCAGGGTGTAGAACATTGAATCAGAAAGGAAGATGATCCAGCTGACTAGCCTTCGACTAGGAGGAACTGCACTGGTATGGTGGGAAGGCAAGACACAAGCTGATCTTCAAAAACATGGTAAAATCATTTCTACCTGGAATGAATTTGTTTCTGCTATCAAAAAGAAATTCTATCCTTTGGCTTACATGCAGCAGGAAATGATGAGTTGGCAAACTCTTCGGCAATTGAAGGGACAGAGTGTACAGAGTTATACTCAAGAATTCAGGAAAAGAGCTTTAACTCTGGGTATTTCATTGGAATCACCTGAGACTTTATTGAAGTATATAGGTGGTCTTTATAGTTATTTAAAACATACTATACTTATGTTTAATCCCACTAGCTTAGATGATGTATCAGTTCAAGCAACAAATCTAGAGGCTAGAGGTAAGAATGTAAACCCAGAGGTTGGGAAATCATCTAAATATTCTGTAAAAAGAAGAAACTGAAATGGAAGGAGAGGAAAGCAAACACTGTAAAGAAAGATAAACCTTCATGCACTCATTGTAAGAAAGAAGGACACGATGAGGCACACTGCTGGTCTTTACATCCAGAACTAAAGCCTAAGAACTTCGGGGGTAAGGAGAGAAAGAACGTTGTTGCTATTCAAAAGGACTTGGGGTCAGATTTAGGTGATGAAACAACAGTTACAACCACATGTATTAAAGGTAAATATTCTGAAGCATCTACAAGTAATTCTTCACAATCTGTTGATAATGAAAGTAATGAGAGGAAAAGAAATGAGCTATTTCATATTAGAGTAATTTCCAAGCATAATAAGATTGATACTTTATTTGATAGTGGATCACAAGTAAACTTGATTTCTGAAACAATTGTAAAGAAGTTGGGATTACAAACAAAGCCTCATAAGAAGCCATATCCATTAGGTTGGGTGTGTGATAAAGAAAAACTACAAGTCATGAGACAATGTAAACTTAGGTTTGTTATTGGATCAACATTTGTAGATGAGGTTGAGTTAGATATAGTTCCACTGGATATATGTGGTATTGTGTTAGGAAGTCCATACTTGTATGATAGAAAAGCTATTTCATATAGAGCTGAGAATAAGTATCAACTCACTAAATATGGAATAGAATATAGTGTAAGGGCTCATAAACTCAAAGATAACCATTCTCTAATAAACTCAGGGCAGATGAAAAAAATTGTGAATTCAAGTAAGCAATTTTTACTAATGGTTGTAAAGGCAAAGGATCCTAAAAAATCCAATGCATTTGAAGGCTGTGATCCTAGACAGAAAGCTGATTTAGTTAAAGTTGTTTCAGAGTATGATATTCTATTTCAAGAACCTAAAGGACTGCCACCCAAGTGGGAAATAGTACATTATATTCATTTACAGCAAGATGCTCCACTACCTAACATTGGAATGTATAGGTTATCAGTTTTAGAGAATGCAGAGATAAAGAAGTAGGTACAGGAGTTGCTCGATAAGGGTTTTATATGACCAAGCACATCACCATGTGGATCACCAATCACACTGGTGAGAAAGAAAGATGGTTCGTGGCGAATGTGCATTGATTTTAGAGCACTAAATAAAATAATGATTAAGAATCATTATCCTCTACCTCGAATAGATGATTTGTTAGATCAATTGAAAGAAGCAGTTTACTTTTCTAAGTTAGATTTAAGAAGTGGCTATCATCAGATCAGAGTCGCAGAATAGGATGCCTGGAAGATTACTTTCAAGACAAAGCAAGGACTTTATGAATGGTTGGTTATGCCTTTTGGCTTAACTAATGCTCCTGCTACATTTATGCGAGTTATGAATGATGTATTTAGACCATTTATTGATGATTTTGTAATAGTTTATTTAGATGACATTCTTGTTTTTAGTAAGACATGGGATGAACATGTGAAGCAGATTTTAGATGTTTTAAAAAGAGAAAATCTCTATGTGAAACTGTCGAAATGTGAATTTGGAAGAACATCTTTAAATTATTTGGGTTATATTGTAGGGGGTGGTGAGAGGATAGATCCTTCTAAGGTTGAAGTCACTGTGAATTGGCCTATACCCAAATCTGCTTCAGAAGTTAGGTGTTTCCCAGGGGAAGCACAATACTGGAGAAAGTTTATTGCTAACTTTTCATTGATTGCAGCTCCTTTACATGCCTTAACAAGTTTGAAACAAGTGTTTTAGTGGGGAGGTAAACAACAGAAAGCCTTCGACACATTGAAAGAGAAAATAAGTACAACACCAGTACTAACACTGCCAGATCTTAAGCATCCATTTGAGATTGAAACAGATGCCAGTGACTATGCCATGGGAGAAGTGTTGATGCAACACAAAAATCCTATATGTTATCATTCTGAGACATTTATTTCTGTAGTAGTTAACTATCCTACATATGATAAAGAATTGTATGCATTAGTACAAAGTGTGAAAAATTGGAAACATTACATAATGGGTAAAGGAACAATCATACATACAGATCATCAACCACTTAAATATTTTCACTCACAAACTAAATTGCAGCAATCAAGACATTATAGGTTGTTTATGGGAAAACTAGTGTCTTTTCGATCGACTAGCCCTCTAGGATTGGTAGCTACCCTAGAAACAAACAGTTTAAAGAATTTTAGGATTTCTTCTATGTATAATAGATAAGAGAGAGAGAAAGGAACCAACCTGGATATTCCTCTTAACTCCTTGCTTGATCTCTCTCCCCCTTGACAGAGCTTGCAACTCCTCTCCTCACTTATCCCGCTTGGAGAGTACCTGTAGAAACATAGTAACAAAAACCGTCAAAGCATCTTGATCTATTATCTCATAAGCATTACTGAATCAAAAATGTAATGAACATATAATGGAATTCATAAATAACAACATTCACAATTGCACAGTTATATGGAAGAAAACTCAAAGAAATTTATTAAAATAGAAGGGAGAATTACAACCCAGTTGTCTGATCCAGCATCATCCTCCTAGCATCAAATCCCTCTTCACCTCATGAAAAGCAATATCACACCAACAATACAATGTTTTTTTTCAAATACAAACTATCAACACTTCCTTGCAAATTACAAAATTCCCGCCTCCAGATCTCTCAGATGAGGTATCCATTTATAGATGTGTGCAAGGGTGTGAGTCATCTCTGGGTTTTTGATTAGTGTCATTCCACTTGTTGCATTTGGTTCCACTTGGAGATTTCTTGGATCTCTTACTCATCCCTGGGAAAATTCAGAGAGGCAAGTGTCATAGGAGAAGTTTCTAGAAGATTCCATGAGCATCCACTTAGCAAACTGTCTCGGACATTTGTCCATCCTCGCTCATTGTACCCTACAGAAGGCCTCATTAGTATGCATCACACCTGGCTAGTGTAGAAATCAGTATGCATTGCACCCTAACAGTGGAGCAGTTAGTATGGTCCAATTTTGGCCAGTTTTGGATGGTTTTTCAGGTGGAACTTTTGGGGAATGATGTAATCAGTTGAACATGATCCTTTAGGGTATGAAACAACACTTTTAGGGGTTAAAGAGCCCTAGTTTACCGACATATAAGATTGGGGTTGCAGTGCCAAAATATTTCTATAACAGTTGCCCCCTAAAGCATGAAGTCGTAAATCTTTGAGGTCGAGTGAAATGCTTTATCATGAGGATCTGAGGTTTTCAAAACTAGAAGGTGACCTATATAAGATACAATACAATACATCATCATAATATAATTTTCATGATCTAGTTGAGGCGGGCATTCCCATGCTCAACTTTATAAATTCTTTTCATGTACATAGAAAAGATAGTTGTCTGCATATGTAGACTAGTGAGTCTTCAAATGTAGAGTCATCATCCCTGGCTCGGATGACCATCTGTGCAGCTTCTGTGTACATTTGATGTCTTTATGTCCTTGATTATATCATAGCTCAGATGGATGAAACTAGATTTGGGGTCTTCAAACTCGTTCAATCTTCGCCCGACGTACAAGTTAACCCATGTGAATATATGTTTTGAAGTCGATCATGGAAAGACATCGCCTGATTACCAACCAATAATGTGAGCTGTTAACTGACGCGAGAGGAATCACTGATAATGATAATGACCCTCAAGGTACTACAGTACAATTCACATTGTGTAAATATATGATCCGATGTCGAAAACCACACAAAATCTTCTGGTCGAAGGCCATTGATGTTAACCTATCGCTGAAAGTGAGAAACTTGCCATTGAGGCATGTAAGCTTCAAAATACTGAAGGGGTTGTTTCTAAGTCAACTTCTTGGATAATGAGCTGATGTCGAAAAGAAATGACCCATTGTAGGAGGGCCTTAATGTATCCCACATCTATGACATGAAACAAAGCAAATGATTTTCTAGAAGTGAAAACGATCTGATGACACAAGGTTCAGGAATGGTGGTCATGAAAAATGGAGGGTGAAGGTATTGAATGGATGAGGCATTAACTGGATGGTGGTTTCTTAAATGAATGAATTCTCTTGAACATATCGGTGACACTGAGATGGATTGGTAGTGTTAACCCTAATAGATGGATGGTGCGAAATACCAATGGTGAAATGATCGGTGAACGGAATAACCCAACCTGACTCAATCAAGGTGATGGAGTGAAAGTGTCATGTTCAAGAGTGACCTACTACCATACAATTCTTCAAGTTTTCTTCCCTTTTTTCCTAGTCATTTCTAACTAGTACCTCTTTATTTTTGTCAAGCTTGAGGAGGATAACATATACTTGTTCTATAATTTTCCCTTCGGGCAAACTTCTTGCTATGTTTTAGCGAGTCTAGCAACAGTGAAACTCGTTCTTTTCTAGGTGGATAAGTTTATCTCTATTTTTTTAACAAGTTTAATGACAAAGAAAAATTGGTATTTTTCATGTTTAGAGAGTTTGAAAAGGGACGAAAAGGGGACTCTGTCTTGCCGTGGGTGGACGAGTTTGTCGCTATTGTTTTAACGAGTTTAACGATAAGGATAAATCGGTCCTTTTCATGTTTAGAGAGTTTGAAAAGGGAAGAAAAGGAAACTCTAGCAGTTCTTTTTCATAGGATAATCCCTTAAATCCGAAAAAGGATAAAATAATACGAAAGGGATGAATTTTCGATCACTTTAATGAGCTGAAAGGGATAAGCACTTGACAATCTTTTCATATTTAACGAGTCTGAAAAGAGTTTAAAGGAGACTTGTTTTTGAGGAACGAGTAGTGTCTAGGGTAGCAACTAGTTATGGGTAAGCTTGGAACTTCTCAAAACATGGTGATGTGAAGAGGTTGGCTAACAAAACCACTTGTCGCGGCTGTTCCTCAAAAAGGGGTAAACAATCAAGTGGAAGCGTATGATCAACCAAAAGAATGGAGGTGATGGTAGGAACACAACCAAGGCTCAAAAGGCTGATATTATGGCAATCACAAAGGTTATTTACCGAAGGTGGGTTCATTTTTTAATGAGCTTGAACCATGGGGAACCCTGCTCAGTGGTAGGTTTATTTTTTAACGAGCTTGAACCATGCAACAACATATGCTCAGTGGGTGGTAATTTTTTTTTAACTCACCATTTAGTACATCATATTCTTTCGTCGGTCGTTCAACCCGCTCAATCACTCCATCAAACTGATTAGAAATACATATATATGTATGTAAAATGAGTTAAAACTAACATTTTGCTCGAAGTACGCAAACAGTAAACATGAAAAATAGTTTTACCTTTCATTTTCATCATTCTATTTCAAATATGGGATTTTGGAGCTCTGGAGTGGTTTCCCCCCTCAAAATTACACTAGTTGATTTTGGGAGATCCGTTGGACTATTCTCTGTGCTATCAGGACCAAGTAGGAGCTAACCCCGAGCTCTTCATTTTCATTCCATCTTTGATTCTGAGCAAGCTTTTTCACATTTCTGGGCCCTTGGGGTTTGAATATCTCATTCCCCAATCATCGCACCTTTCTAGTATCGAAAGGTGCGATTCATACTGAGCTGCCAACTGGCCAGTCAGTATGCATCCCACCTTGCTCAAAGGCAGGGTGTGATGGGCGCAGAAGGGCATCTTTACACAATGATTTTTCATCAAATTTTTGCCTGTTTTTCCTCAAATTTGGATCCCAACTCATCTTTTGTTTTCATTTTAGATTTTTGTTGGATCAAGATGGTTATCACATGGCGTGAACATGAACATGAAGAAGAGGACATGACCAGGGGATAGTTGCTGCATTACGAAACTGTGGCTTGCTGAAGTTCTTCCGCATATCCAGCATGAGGCAACAAATCAGTTTGTTGCAATATTTTCTCGATGCTTGGGATCTGATTGACCAGGTATTCCATATTAGAGGTAAATCCATTCCATTGACAGTTGAGGACATTTACTTTCTAATGGGTTGTCAAGGCGTGGTGCCCGTCTTTCACTTTTAGGATTCACTCGTGGGGGTGAATCCATGAAAGATTACATTCATGAGTTCTGCAGAGATGGATCTCAACCCAACAGAGATGGCAAGATCAATATCTGGGATGTCACTGATCGGCCCCTAAGGACCATTTTATTTACCTTTGCTAGATTGGCTGGTAGCACGAATTTGCATTTGGAAAACAGATCTTACATGCAGTACGCCTTGGAATGCTTGGAACTGAAGGTGTTCAACTAGTGCGAGGTGATACTTCTTGTCATAAAAGAAAAACTCTCCAAAGTAAAGAATGGAAAAACCAAGAATTTTGGCTATGTTTCCATATTGACTGCTTTCGATTTGGAGAGGATTCCACTGATGCAACCTCAGAACATTTCACTGGGATTTCCAACACCGAGGGAACCACGGATGCAGAGATGGGTTGATCTTATGGCCAAACATGCCGGCCAGTTACATATTTCCTTCTTTGATGCCTTTTTCGAGTGGTTTGACCATCAGGAGATGGTCTTTGCGGAGTATGCATACATCAGGATGGATTTCTAAGGTAACTCAGATTTGGCATTACCAACTAGCGAGCAGTGGAGTGCTATAGGTAAAATGATTCAACCACACCTTTGTTTATCAGTTTTACAATGTTTTTGTGTTTTTAAATGTTACCAAGACTAATCAAACTTATATACGTGTGCAGATATTGGACTAGTGCGACCAGTGGTGCGCCCGGGGGTGGTAGATAACACTCCAGCAGGAGAGGCTATAAGGAGGGCCGTCCTTCGGGATTTGGACATATCGGAGACCCTGGCAGTGCTGCAGGATCAGATCAAGGGCCTCAGTCTTGGTATTCAGGATGTTAGGATCGATGAGTTACCTTTGAGGCTACAACGCCATACTATTGGCGTGCCAAGTTGATAGACTAGGCTCCTACGCATGATCGCATAGGTAGTGACATGTTATCATCAACATCATTAGTCTAGGATGCTTCCCTGCATTCATTTTTTGAGTTTCTTAGTCATATGACTGATTTTGTCTTGGACACAAAACATTTTGTAAAAAACTATAAACAATTATATATTTTTGATTTTCGGAGTTTTATTTTGGTTAAGTTATGCTATCCTGATGCAAATGTTAATGTAAAATGCTTTCTTTACAAATGCTACAAATGTCTATCTAACACATAGTTTGCTAATGAATCAGTCAATGTGTTTAAGTTCCTGGAAATGTGTTGATATTGAATGGAATCAAATTATCTTTCCAAAATCCTGACTCTTAGGAACACGCGAAAAATGGCTGGGTTCCGAATGGAATAAACACCTGTAACCTGTAGAATGATGAGTTGTGAATCTAGCCTGAAAACGAGTCGATGTATGCCATGTGAAATGGCATCAAATAGAAGTTCAATCAATGTGCTATACTCAGTGATGTTGTTCATTGATCGACCAATACATATCCCCCTGAAACTCACTAACTCACCACTTGGAGCGAAAATGGCCCAGGCTGCAGAGTACAGGTTCCGTGTACTACGACTAGCTCTATCGGCATACCCAACAAATGGTTCCAAAAAGTCTGACATCTGCAACAAAAGCGAAGTGGATTACCTAACCAAAATGACAACTCTAAAAGAAAAATAAAAATGTAATAAAAGCATATACACAATAAGCGCACTACACTTAATCAATCATAGTAACATTTAAGATACAACCCATTACGGGGCTGCGACAGAGGAATCCCATCATAATTGACCAATTCGTAGGCTCCTTCTATTAATACTCGTTTAACAATGTAGGGGCCCATCCATAATGGTTAAAACTTACCTGCTCCCAATTTGTCAGAGTCTTGATCATAAAGTAAGACCAAGTCACCTTATGAGAAGACGTGAGGCTTGACATTTTTGTTATATTGCACCTTGACACATTTCTTATGTGCTTCATTAGCCAGTGCGGCATCACGACGGGTTTCATCTAGGTGGATTAGTTCCAAGAAATGAGCCTCTTCTTCCAAAGTTTTAGGAAGCAGGTCAATTGCGAGCTCGAGGGATGAGATTTTACAATGAATTGGTAAGACATCTTCCAGACCATACACCAACTGAAAGGGCATAAATCCGATCGCATTTCTCACTAAAGTCCTATATGCCCACAGAGTTGAGTACAAGATTAAATGCCAATTCCATTTGTGGACTCCAATCATTCTCTGCAGCATGTGCTTAAGGACTTTGTTGATTATCTCAACCTGTCCATTAGCTTATGGATAATATGGAGTAGAACTATTGTGGGATAGTCCTAATTTGGCAGTCAATTCAACCATCATGTGATTGTGGAAATGCGATTCATGATTTGTGACTATGGCTTGTGGAACACCAAATCTAGAAACTACATGATTAAAAAAGAAAAGAGAAGCCGTTTCACCGCTGTTGTTTAATGTAGGCATCACCTTGGCCCATTTTGTAAAATAGTTGATGACGACTATAATATACCCATGCTCCTCGGCCGAGGTGGGGTTACATGTCATAAAATCAATGCCCCATTTAGCGAATGGCCCAACACAAACTACTGGATGTAGTGGTGCAGGTGGTAATCTAGTTTTGCGATCAAAAATTTGACAAGCATGGCAACTTCTGACTGCAGTTATGCAATCTCTGAATATGGTGGGCTAGAAATAACCTGCTCATAAGATCTTTTGTGCAGTAGTGTAACTAGATAGATTCCCCCCACAAGCACCTGAATGACAATCATTCAAAACTTTTTCGGCCTCCTCATGCATGAGGCACCTTCGTAGAACTGTATTGATACCATGACGGTATAGCGTATCAGGAGGGATCAGGTAATCTTTGGCTTGGTATCAAGTACATCACTGTTCAGAGCGAGAGGTGTTAGGCCTAAAATTTTGGGTTTGGAAATAGACCAGTATATCTCTGTACCACGGATCGCTTGACGATATTAGAAACAGTCTCATCCATGATTGATGCTTTAGATGTTAAATCGTTGGACGACAATGGAAGGTCACAAAGTAACTCCGCAAAGATGAGAGACTTCTTTGATTTGGATTTGGTGAATTCCAGATGAAACTCTTGTAAAATGGCTATCCATTTGGAATATTTTCCACTTAGTAATTGACGCGACAGAATGTAGGTCATAGGGTTGCAATCTGACATAATGGTAGTCTTGTGAAAGAGAACACAGTGTCGAAATCTCTGTATTGCTTGAACAACTGCTAAATCCAGCTTTTCAACATAAGGTTACTTGATTTCTATATCATTAAGGTTGCAACCTAAATAATATATAGGATGTTGTATTCCATTATCTTCTTGCACTAAAACCATGGCGATGGTTGTATCTGTAGCGACGAGATATAGGTTAAAGTATTTTAGATAGTCAGGAGCATACATTAATGATGCTTTGATCAGGGAACCTTTTAAAGCATCAAAGGAAGCTTGCGCAACCTGATCCCAGTGGAAGGGTACTCCTTTTTTCAACAGATGTGTATAACCTTTGGCAAGTTTGGCATAATGTGGAATGAACCTCCTCAGAAAGTTAGCTTTCCCTTGGAGTTTCTGAATCTGAAGCAAATTTGAAGGTGGAGGCAAGTCAAGGATTGCCTGAACCTTAAATGGGTCAAGTCAAATTCCGTCCTTAGAAACTAAGAAACCAAGTAATCGACCAAAACCAACATAAAACACACATTTGTGCGGGTTGAATCATATCCTGTAGTGTCGACAATGTAGAAATATGGCTCTCAAATGCTGCGGATGATCGGTCTGCTTTCGCGAATGAGCCGGTAGATCATCGAGCTATGGTTGAACGGTGTGTTTGATGTCATGGAAGGCGTAGTTCATTTGCCTCTGAAAAGTTGCCCCTGCGTTCTTCAAATCGAAAGGTAATTTATGATACACGAATGTGCCCCACGGACATATAAATGCAGTATTTGATTAGACCTATGGGCGGATATTGATTTTATTGTATCCATAAAATCCATCCATAAATGAAAAGATTTCGCATCTGTCACATTCATCAATTATCTGGTTGATGAAGGGTGTAGGATAGTTGTCCTTCAGACATGCTTGATTTACATCCCTATAATCGACGCACACTCTAATTGTTCCTTGCTTTTTCATCACAGGAACAATATTCGATACCCAATAAGTGAGAGGAAAAGGGTAAATGAAACCAGCATGCAAAATTTTTTCAACTTCTGCCTTAATGGTAGTGGCTTTCTTAAGGTGAACAGGTCGAAGCCGTTGTCGTACTGGTTTGACATCTAGATACATCTTGATTTCATGTTCAACAATTCTTGAGTCAATGCCTGGCATTTCTTCATATGACCATGCAAAGACGTCTCTGAATTCACAAAAGAGAGCGCAGTAAATTTCCATCTCTGATGGAGAACAAGATTTGCCAACATGAATATTCTCTACGACATTAGGTTTGGTTGAGATATTAATAGCGATAGTTCCTTTAATATGGGACAGATTTGGCTTGAAATCCACTGTATTTACAGTATTTGATAGAAAATCAAAAGCTGAAGGATGATTAAGGTCACTTGAAGAATCTTCATTGTTATCTTGAAGGTGGGAACGATGGTGGAAATCTTCCCACGGCGTCTCTCCTGTCATCATCGCTTGGATGATTCCTTCGTCTGTAGAATGTATATGAGATGAAGGATCGGAAGAGGTACCATACTCTAGAGACCTATCTATCCAAACACTCGTTGAGTGCTGATTTGGGTTTGCCGCCCAGGCCCAGAATATTGATTGCTACAAAGATTCTATGGGGCTTGGGGGCAACACTTCACGGTGATCCACACTATCAAAGTGGTTAGAGTTCTTCTTAATATTAGACGATGTAGAAGAGATCATATGATAGGTTTCCATTGTGGCCACCTCCGCAATTCTAGTTAGAGGTGGGAGAGCAAAAGTACCCATTAAGGAAGGGTCTTTTAGGAGACCTACTCCAACATTTTGAAGCGATTGAGAACTTCCATGGATCAATGGAATACTTCCAGCAGCGTGTGAACTATTAGGAAAGAAGGCTAGTTGGTCAACGATTGTAATTCCACCTTGGAAGGGAAATGCAATCTTTCTAAAATATGTAGACACAATGGCAACCATAGCATAAATCCAGGGCCTTCCCAGTAAGATATTGTATTCAAGGTTTCCATTAATGACCTCGACTTCAATCTCTACTGTCTTGCCCCCCAGTTCGACTTGCAAGTTACTTAAAATCCCATACGATGTGTATGTTCTTCCATCGAATGCTTTTAATGTTGTTGATGATCGTGACAAGGGTGGTGAACCTAGAGTTTTCCAGCAACTCATCGACATAATACAGGTAGATGCCCCCTCATCAATGATTGTTCGATGAACAATTTTATTGAGGGCTTTTACCTGTAGAAGGAAAGCCAGTTGGGCCGGTAACTGAGGTGCGTATCCTTTATGGTTAAAGGCCACACGATTGGAATCTACTGGATCAATCCCACCTATTGCTGATAACAAAGCTTGCTTTTGGGAGGGGCAATTCTACAGTACTTCAAGTGTCGACGTAGCAGATGGCGATTGAGCCAGGTCCTCCACTATATTATAATTTTGTGCAGCTCAAGCATGAGGATTAAATGTCAATTTATGTATGATTCCCTTTGGTAGATTTATAGTTAACTCAGGAATAATGAGTGGAACAACTTCTGGCGAAGTCGTCGTCGAACTACTAGGTTGATTATTAGCCTTGTTGTTTGACGACAGTGGATTCCCATATTCTTTGTTCCTTGTCGATATCAAAGCATCATTTTGCTATTTTGAGATGGATAGCATAAGCACTTGGGATGTGGAAGCATGATTGATAGCAACCAAATTAGTTTATGGGTTTGGAAATGGATTAGTCAACACCACTAAGGTATTTGAAGTCTTTAAAAGTTTTGTAATCTCAGCTCGATGTGAAAAGTCTCTCGTCCAATGCTCCTCGTTACATATGTAACATGGATCACGAGGTTTCTTTCGCCTAGTAGGGCTCTCAAAAGATATTTCAGGAGTTGAATTTTCCTGTTTCTTCTTATTATTTTTCCCTTTCTTCTTGCCCCCTAGTTGCTTTGGATTATTTCCCTTGTCAGATGACACAACATTAATCTCCAAGGCAAGAGGTTTTTCATTTGCTTTTTGACTAGAAACTGCAAGGGCTTTACCAGATGGAGCCTTTGCGGTTTGCGTGCTTGAGGTACCGATCATGCCATCACCGACGTGAGAGTTCCTGTTTGATTTAGGAGGGGGAGGAATAGAACATTCTGGTTTGGGAGCGTTAGAAATTTTGTCGTAGAGTGTGCCAGACTGAGTATAGATCAAGTCTAAATATTGGGCACAAGGAATAACTTGCTCTTCAGTGACAACTCCTCCTTTTGCCACATCCTTAGTTATAGATGGTAATAAGGACTTAATAAACCACTAAGCTAAAAGCTGATAAGGAACATACGTCTTTACCATTCGACAATGAAATCGCCACTCATGAATATGATCAGATATGTGAGTAGCCATGGTCTGTTTAAAGTTGGTAAGGAGTTCTGTTCCCGTTTTGTACCTTATGGGTAACTGAAAGTGGGTTAGAAAAGTAGTGGAAAGGGCGCTGAAGTTATCGAACGAAGCTCTAGGCAATTCAATATACCATTTCACTACTAGACCAGTGAGTGTTCTCTAAAAAAGGTGAAGTCTAATCAAATAATCATTTAGGGTGTTAGATGAGCACCACAAATGAAAAGTCATTACGTGATTTGATGGATCTTCACCTGGATTTCCATTGAATGTAGGAATATTGGAGGGAAGTTTATGAGGAATCGTTGGCCACCAAGGGGCATATGCAATTGGATCATTCGTTAGCCAGTTCAAATCTGGTAGTTCTAGAGTTGCTACAAAAGGAAACTGTTGATTTAGGTTAGGTGAAGCATATCCAGGATAAGATGGAATCGCCTGAGCAGTAGGTCTTTGCATACCAACATAATGTATATGATGTTGGTAACTTTGATAAGGTTGTTGGACATAACCAGTATAGTGTGGTTTTTGATAACCATTTTGAAAATGCGGTTGTCCATTACCTCCAAAGCCTTGTTGCTCAGTTCCTTGGTAGGTTTGTTGGAATTGCAGTTGTTGGTATTGTACCAGCCATGGTTGTTGGACCATTTGTTGTTGCCCAATTCTGGAAGAATGAGCAAGATGTGGAGAGATAATACCTGATTGAGCCTGAGTCGTTCTTGGTAAGGAAGCACTAACCTGAGGTTGTGATTGAGCTGTAGAGACAAGAGGCTGTTGTATTGCAACCTGGGAGACTTGAGGTTGACACACAATAGGCAGTGCTTGTACTTGAGACATAGTCACAATAGTAGGTGTAGTGGGAATATTCAACACAAGTTGGGTCGGTTGCATTGAATATACAACCCTTGGTTGTTGAGGCAGTATTGGTACCCAACCGCTGGATGTAATTCCAGTTTGGCCTAAATTTTGTTGTAAACTCTCATATGGTTGTTCTCCAAGAGGGAACTGTTATCACAAAACCTTGACCTGATAGGCTGCTGATCAGGGAGACTTTGAGTAACTATTTCAAACCAAACTTTTGGCTAAGGATTAGCCTCCTCAACCTGAGAGGGCTCTCTCACTGGATTAAAGATTTTACTTTGAAGATTAGATGGCTAACTCTATGGAAAATTCGAACACAATGTATAAATGGTTGAAATATCAATAAAAAATCTTCCATTGGGCTATGGAGTCAAAGTGTGTTTCAGTACAAAAACAAGATCAATTTCACATGGAAGTCAGGGCATAGAGGGTTTTAACATAGAAGCAAAACAAAGATATTATGTAAGGAACACAGCCTACAAACACATGAAGGAAGTTAGAGCATCATCAAATGAATTCTAAGTAACATGTGTCTATACCACTGCAAGTAAGTATATGAAAGAAGCCATGAGGAAAATCAAACATTGAAACCCTTTCTAAATCTTGAGTAGTGAAAGCAACTCTTTGTATTAAACTAAAAGCATGCAGTCACATACAATAGCACAATGTGCTTCTTTCTTTGAAAATTGCCAACCTCAAGTGCATTACATCTCTTGTCATATATAGAGTTCATTACAAGCTTGGATTCCTTCCTCCATCATGAGGGGAATTCGAATTTTCCATCAGTGACACCTATTCTAACCATAAAACAAACCTTTAAATGCATTTGATAGCTAACTAGCAGTCCTAGAGACCTAATACAACTAGGAGTGTAACTCCTTATTATGACTAAATCACCTCAACTAAACATTAAATGCATTCTTTGACAACTGCAACCTCATGAAGTCAAATTTGATGAAGCCTCCCACGTTGTCACCTGATTGCTGATGACAAACCCTAGAAATTAGGGAACATGTTTCCCTATTTTTAGGTTTAGGATCCTTGAA
Organism: Pinus taeda; assembly: GCA_000404065.3. Taxonomy (NCBI): domain Eukaryota; kingdom Viridiplantae; phylum Streptophyta; class Pinopsida; order Pinales; family Pinaceae; genus Pinus; species Pinus taeda. The sequence continues at coordinate 132,264 of APFE031515238.1, forward strand.
AGTTGGCACGTGGGATAGAGCCTTTATCTCCTCATCAATGACACATTTTTAGAAATTGAAGGAGGTTTTTGTAGTCCACGATTTCTATAAAAAAAACCTCTCTTTTTTTTTTAAAACACTTCTCCAGCTGTCCAGAATCTATCCTTGAAAAACACGTGTCAAACAGGAAAAATCCGTTCTTTGAAATTAGGGTCTCAATGAAGGCTTAGTATCGCCCAACTGAAAATATTTATGAAGAAAGTGAGATAGGTTATTGTAGATGGAGATTTTATGAAGCAAAACCTCCCTCATAATTCTAAAATACGTTTTCCTGTAACCAAATCGGATTTTAAACAAGACTGCTAAAACCAGAAGACAAAGCTTGACTTTCAGCAGTTTTGTAGTGCAAGTTTAACCATAAATTCCTCCCACCTCAGAATGAATTTGAAGAAACTGAAAGCGTTTTTTGTATTTTGGTATGTTAGGAAGAAAAGCCTCTTTCAGTTTTCAAAAGTTAGTTCTCATCTGCTCAGGACCCCTTCTGGAAGTTGACTAGTAAACGCAGAAAGCAAAGTTTTTTATGCTGAAACATGCTTTTTCAGGGATTTCGTAGTGCACTACGGAAACTCCTAGTTTAGTGATTTCGTAGCTAGTTTCAAAATTTCTCCAAAATGATGTGAGATATGACTTCTAAACAGCTGGTGAGGCTTCTAGGATATGGAATGAGGCTGTCAAACCTTATTTGGAAAAGAGATATGACCTTAGAAGACTTCTAACCTTATGACCTAACCCTTAAAGCATGAAATGACCTAGAGACCCTTTAACACCATGACTAGAAGAAGGGTTTGTAAATGAGAATGATACTAATTGTGATGAGATGACTCAAAACTTATAAGACTATGACTAGAAACAAGGAAACTTTCCAAAGCTTAGAGACAAATATTTTAGGGTGATAAGAATGGCTTCACTAGGGATAGTGTGCCCTTGTGGTATACTAAGAACTTGTAGCTCTACTGCCGCTATACATCCTCTAGAATAAAACTCTAAACCTCTACCCAATTTTATCCTCAAGCCTTTAATGGTTTCTGAACAAAGAATTCAAACTGCACCTACTGAAGTAGATGCTCAGCCAACCTACCCTGAGCTTATTTGCACATTCCTACCTACCCTATCAGCTGCAATCTCCACTTGTAGCTCAAGGAACATGAAACTTCCAATGAAGCCAATCATCAATCTGATCTAACACTTGAATCTCTTGACTGTGCTTGAAGCAAAAATAAACCAGATACTGAAATAACCAAGGCAGCATGAGGTGTAACTGTTCTTTAAGATGAACATATAACTGGAAGCCTGAATAGTAAATCTTTTCCATGTAGTCAGCTATAGGGTCAAAAAACACATGGTTAGTTTGATGATTCTCATAACATTCTATATCTTCAAACAACTGATCCTCAGCCACACAAAATTTATTTGATATGCTATCCAACTGCCTTTCTGAATGATGCCCACAAATAATGTAATTTTCTTCATTATAAAGATCATTCTTTGATGTAAGCTGCTGCAAGGAATTCCAATATTTCTTCTTGGTGTTTGTAATCATTTTCATCTTCATTATGATCTGAAGACTGACAAGTCTGCTACATCTCTACATCCGTCTCGGAGGACATAATATGATTTTCATAAGTAAACCCCTGTTGATATTCATGTTGCATTTCATGGGATGTTATACTTTCTTCTTGGTGTTGAAATATATTGTTATGAAGAGCCTCTAAAATTTCTTCATCCACGAATTCATCATCATCATAACAATCCTCCAAATATTGAATAAGACTCAAAGAATGTTTACAACAATTTTTTTACCAGCAATAAGGAAGGATGACATTCTTTATACATCTCATAGAATTCATCATGAAAATTAGCAAGTGAATATATTGAACCATTTTCCAAACTTTTATACCAAGACCATGCTTTTCCTTCTAAAGTGGTCATAAACATCCTCATGAGACAATCTTCAGGGAACTGAACCTTAAGACTGCGTACATGCATATGGAACCTAACCAAATGAAGAGTAGCATTGTCTTTCTTTTCATCTTTGAATATTGGAAGATCATCTAACCAATCAACCTTGGGCATAGGATTTGGAAAACCAGGGATATGATACCGATTCATAGGGGCATACCTGGCATTCATTCTTGCAATGGAACTCATTTTGAAACTTCATTAAGCTACTGATCTTCTAGCAGTGGAGTCACCTTCCAATTTGTTATTTGATGTGTGCAGTCGCCAAGGTAGTTTTGCAGCCTCAAAAAGATGTCTGAGCTCCTGCCACCTTCAGAAGTTCAGCTTCTTGATTTCGGGAATGAATAATCTTCAGGCTCCTAGCAAATGCACCAAAATGTTATCACAAAACCTTGACCTGATAGGCTACTGATTAGGAAGACTTTGAGTAACTATTTCAAACCAAACTTTTGGCTGAGGCTTAGCCTCCTCAACCTGAGAGGGCTCTCTCACTAGATTAAAGATTTTACTTTGAAGATTAGATGGCTAACTCTATTGAAAATTCGAACAACAATGTATAAATGGTTGAAATATAAATCAACAAGCTTCCATTGGGCTATGGAGTCAAAGTTTGTTTTAGTACAACAACAAGATCAATTTCACATGGAAGTCAAGGCATAGAGGGTTTTAACATAGAAGCAAAATAGAGATATTATGTAAGGAACACAACCTACAAACACATGAAGGAAGTTAGAGCATCTTCAAATGAATTCTAAGTAACATGTGTCTATAACACTGCAAGTAAGTATATGAAGGAATCCATGAGGAAAATCAAACATTGAAACCCTTTCTGAATCCTGAGTAGCAAAATAAACTCTTTGTATTAACCTGAAAACATGCAGTCACATACAATAGCACAATGTGCTTCTTTCTTTGAAAATTGCCAACCTCAAGTGCATTACATCTCTTGTCATATATAGAGTTCATTACAAGCTTGGATTCCTTCCTCCATCCTGAGATGAATTCGAATTTTCCGTCAGTGACACATATTCTAACCATAAAACAAACCTTTAAATGCATTTGACAGCTAACTAGCAGTCCAAGAGACCTAATACAACTAGGAGTGTAACTCCTTATTATGACTAAATCACCTCAAATAAACATTAAATGCATTATTTGACAACTACAACTTCATGAAGTCAAATTTGATGAAGCCTCCCACGTTGTCACCTGATTGCTAATGACAAACCCTAGAAATTAGGGAACATGTTTCCCTATCTTTAGGTTTAGGATCCTTGAAAGTTGGCACGTGGGATAGAGGCTTTATCTCCTCATCCATGACACATTTTTCGAAATAGAAGGATTTTTTTGTAGTCCATGATTTATATAACCAAAAGCTCTCTTGGGTTTTTAAAACACTTCTCCAGCTATCCAGAATCTGTCCTTGGAAAACACGTGTCAAACAGGAAAAAGCCGTTCTCTGAAATTAGGGTCTCAATGAAAGCTTAGTATCTCCCAACTGAAAACATTTATGAAGAAAGTGAGATAGGTTATGATATATGGATATTTTATGAAGAGAAACCTCCATCATAATTCCAAAATACGTTTTCCTGTAACCAGAAACTGATCTTAAAAACGACTGCTAAAACCAGAAGACAAAGCTTGACTTTCAGCAGTTTCGTAGCGCAAGTTTAACCATAAATTCCTCCCACCTCAGGATGAATTTGACGAAAATGAAAGCGGTTTTTGTATTGTATTATGTTAGGAAGAAAAGCCTCTTTCAGTTTTCAAAATTGAGTTCAAAGCTACTCAGTACGCCTTCTGGAAGTTGACTAGTAAACGCAGAAAGCAGAGGTTTTTATGCTAAAACAGGGTTTTTCAGGGATTTCGTAGCGCGCTACGAAAACTCCTAGTTCAGTGATTTCGTAGCTAGTTTCAAAATTTCTCCAAAATGATGTGAGATATGACTTCTAAACACTTGGTGAGGCTTCTAGACATGGAATGAGGCTGTCAAACCTTATTTGGAAAAGAGATATGACCTTAAAAGACTTCTAACCTTATGACCTAACCCTTAAAGCATGAAATGGCCTAGAGACCCTTTAACACCATGACTAGAAGAAGGGTTTGTAAATGAGAATGACACTAATTGTGATGAGATGACTCAAAACTTATAAGACTATGACTAGAAACAAGGCAACTTTCCAAAGCTTAGAGACAAAGATTTTAGGGTGATAACAGGAACAATGAAAAAGCATACTGCCCTGCATATGGCGGCAGTACAGTGTTCAAAGGGTATATCAGTCTTTGAAGATTGGTTTGTCCAAATTGATATTGGCTTGCAAGATCAATTTGCTGAGTTTCAACATAAGAGATACCAGATGGGACTCTGGATGAATAAATAGGAACAGACCATGTCGTCAAAACAACCCATGAGTGGACTCCAGCTAGTGACTGATAACTAGCTGGGACAGATGGTATACCAACAAACATTTTAGGAATGGTAGTAGGAAGTTCTGCTGTGGCTGTATTAGATGACACAGTCCTAGATGTTGATGGTTTCTCAGACATGTTTAGTCTATCCAAAATATTTCCTAGCAATTCGACAGGAACTTGCGATGAAGGATGATTAAAAGAACCAACTTCAGGAGTAGAAGGATACAGATGAATCCCAGTTCCAAAATGTAACAGGTTACTGGATGGAGGATCCTCTACTATCTCCTCTATAGCAATTAGTCTAGGTGAAAGAGGTAGATCGTCAGGTCTGTAAAATATTTCTGTAGCCGAAGAAGGTATAGCTTCTGCAGTGAGAGATACCGGAGGGGTGACACCTTCTGAATTTTGGAACTCAACTTCCAGATGTTCAGGTAGGTGAACTTCAGTGTCTGGATCAACTCTAGATGGAATTGTTTAAGGCATAGAAGTGTCTATTGTTACACTAGGACTAGTTCTAATGTCCTCTTGTAACTAGGGAACTTCTTCTCTAGAGGCAGATGTGCCAGAAATGATTGGAGTAACTGTAGTCTCTGATGATGTTGAAACAAAAGTTTCAAATAAACCAGATGAATTGTACTCAGTTAAATGAGACCGTTTTGTCTGGAATGGTTTTGTTTCCAGAGTCACAGATGGTTGACTCGCTAGTCTCCGCGAATGACGGGGTTTTGATTGACTTTCTTCCACGATTGCAGATTACTTGATCAACTCAAAATTAAGGGGAAAATAAAGTTATTCCGAATTCAATAAATTTTAATGACGCTTTGACACAACTTTGCTTTTTCAATTTTCATGAGTCGAGGAAAAGCTAAAGATGACTCTAGTCACCTTCGATTTTTAATGAGCCTGAAGTGACAAGTGCTTAGATGGACCTTTTATTTTAAAGAGTCGAAAAATGAACGAAAGTGACTACTCTAGAAATCTAGACAGAGGGGTTACCAAACTAATTGCAAAACTACAATATACACCTTGGTGATAAATTAAAGAGAAATTACCAAGGACTTATGTACGACAGTCAATCTTTCCGAATGTTGTGTTCAGTGCATTACAATCGATAGTGCGGCAGACATGGCTTCCTATGGATAAAGGATATAAGCCTATTGTGGTCTCCCAATATATACACAACGATACGGGGAACACAAGTCCGTGCTAGCACTTGTTGTATCAAATAGGTGGAATCACCCAACCTTCGATGAAAACGATAGTTACCAGATTTTACGATGCCGGAACACGTCTCTAGCCTAAACCTATAGATGTGTTGCGTTAGGTTCCAAAGCGTTGTTAGGTTCATTGAGATTTATTTTAGAGTTAATCTTGTTTAAAAGTTAGCCTTTCAATGGTTCACCACATGATTTTGATTCAAAATTCCTAAAAATGCAATCTATAATGATAAACAATTGTTGTTTATTTTGATCAATGAAAATCCTAGCTACTAGGGAAAAAAAATTATGATTCTTTCAAACAAAGAGAAAAGAGCACACACTAAATGCACTTTCCTAAATCATTTTTCTCACACAAGCTAAATGCAAATGAAAATGCATGTATTTGTTTTTCATTCCCCTTAATGTGAAAAATGCCAAAAAGGAAAACTATGTATAGTATAGATATGAAATATTTCATCCAAAGCGACATTTTCGACAATTTCCTTTTCAAAATAGAAAGGGAGACTAAATGACACTTTTCAATTTCGAATAGAAATGCTTTCGACACTTTGAATAACCACAAATTAAATCAAATACATGACAAAAATTTCAATCGACTATTCAGGGAAGGAAGACTTCATGACACTTCTCTTTTTGACATAAAACGACAGTTACGACACTCTTTGTACCAAAACGACAGATCGATTTAAGCAACTTTTCAACAAAGGATTGTAAATGATGGACAAATACATAAAAACATTTACTAATCCTAATCAATGCAGGCTGATCTATGTAATGCAAGAAGGCACTATTCATAAACAACAAATCAACTAAATAGAGCTGAAAACAAGGACAAAAAACCCCAAATTTCATGAAGGGAAATAGGCTCAGTCAATCATCGCACTTGGACTTCACAGAAACAGGGATGAATCACACTTTTCAGGCTTGGGAGGTGCGATGTATACTGGTTGACAGTGACAGACAGTGCGATGGGCCAGGAAGTGCAACTGAGGTGGGTTTCGGCTCAAATTTTCCGTTGATTTCAATGAGTTAAGCTGAGTTATGATGGACATTAAAGAGAAAAGTACAGAGGAATGATCTTGAGAGGTTATTGAGCTATCAAAAGGGCATCTAGATGCTTGTAAGTCAAATTTTCAATTCATAAACTAAATCAGAGATTGACTGAAGCAACATTCATCTACTATGCAATTGCAGAGAAAGAGCAGTTCGAAGGATATCTGGCTAACTTCAGGCTCTGTCTATAGTTTATAAAACAAACAACAAAAACAAAGAAACTTCTATTCGATCCACATTGGAGTCGCCATTTTGTTTTTGGGAAAACTACTGTCTTTTCGATCGACTAGCCCTCTAGGATTGGTAGCTACCCTAGAAACAAATAGTTTAAAGCAATTCGGGATTTCTTCTATGTATAATAGATAAGAGAGAGAAAGGAACCAACCTGGATCTTCCGCTTAACTCCTTGCTTGATCTCTTTCCCCCTTGACAGAGCTTGCAACTCCTCTCCTCACTTATCCCACTTGGAGAGCACCTGTTTAAACATAGTAATAAAAACCGTCATAGCATCTTGATCTATTATATCATAAGCATTACAAAATCAGAAATGTAATGAATATGCAATGGCATTCATAAATAGTAACATTCACAATTGCACAGTTATATGGAAGAAAACTTAAATAACTTTATTAAAATAGAAGGGAGAATTACAAACTAGTTGTCTGATCCAACATCATCCTCCCAGCATCAAATCCCTCTTCACCTCATGAAAAGCAAGATCACACCAACAATACAATGCTCTTTTTCAAATACAAACTATCAACAATTCCTTGCAAATTACAAAATTCCCGCCTCTAGAGCTCTCAGATGAGGGATCCATTTAAAGATGTGTGCAAGGGTGTCAGTCATCTCTGGGTTTTTGATTAGTGTCATTCCACTTGTTTCATTTGGTTTCACTTGGAGATTTCTTGGATCTCTTACTCATTCCTGGGCGAATTCAGAGAGGCAAGTGTCATAGGAGAAATTTATGGAAGGTTCCATGAGCATCCACTTAGAAAACTATCTCAAACATTTGTCCATCCTCACTCATTGCCCCCTACAGAAGGCCTCATCAGTATGCATCACACATGGCTAGTGTAGAAATCAGTATGCACCGCACCTTGACAGTGGAGCAGTTAGTATGGTCCAGTTTTGGCCAGTTCTGGATGGTTTTTCAGGTGGAACTTTTGGGGAATGATGTAATCAGTTGACCATGATCCTTTAGGGTATGAAACAACACTTTTAGGGGTTAAAGAGCCCTAGTTTATCGACATATAAGATTGGGGTTGCAGTGCCCAAATATGTCTATATCATAGGAGGATGGTTTTTCTACAACAATTTCATCTTGTCATCAGATATAAGAAAGGCATACATAATAAGGTTGGAAATATGTTATCAAGGCCAATCATAAATGCATCTACTATACTTAAGCATAACTTAGTAATTCATGAAAGTTACATTGAACAATATGCTCAAGATGTAGATTTTAAAGATGTATATGCAACTTTAAGTCATGGAAAATAGGTAGAAGAATTGGATTATTATGTAAAGGACCACCTCTTATATCATTTGGGAAAGCTATGCATTCCACAAACTGAAAGAGTTAACATAATTTGAGAAGCACATACTTCTCTCATATCAGGTCATTTTGGTGTAAGTAAAACAGTTGCACAGTTGCAAAGGTTCTGTTATTAGCCAAGAATGCATGAGATAGTTTCTAGATATATCAAAGGTGTACTATGTGTGCTACAAGCAAGCCCAGTAATAGAAAATTAAGCTTGTACACTCCACTCCCAATTCCTTCTCGTCCTTGGAAAGTGTTTCCATGGATTTTGCTGGGGGGTTTCCAAACTCTAGGAAAGGTCATGATTATTTGTATGTAGTTGTGGCCAAGTTCAGTAAAATGTGTATTTTGATACCATGTAATAAGCAGGTTACAACTGAACAAACAACAAAGTTGTTCTTTAATTTTGTTGGTGACCCCCAAAATCTAGTCGACAATTTTTGAATTGTTTGTTTAAAAACGATAAAAATAAAAAAATACAGGGGTGGCGGGCTACCACCCTGGCCAAACCCTCTAACATTATTATATAATGGTTATTAAAATGGGGGTGGGTCACCATAGGTGGAACCTCTACCCAATGAATGAGCCACTATATAGTTTGGGGCCGGTGGGGATCGAACCCGCTTGGTCGAATAGGTCGGCCCACACAACGGGTGGCCCCCAAATGTAAACAACAAACACACAACCAAAAAACATTATATGAGATGTTAAATTATGGGTCAAAGGGGTTGGAGTCCTCAACCACCCTAGTCAACATTTTTAATTATGGTCCCCCAATCGGGTTGCGAGCTATACTAGCATTGGATTTCATGCCTGAAATTTTTATATAACCCTCACTCATTTTGTACACGAGACAAAGTGAAGGACCAAGCTGCGGAACCAAGAGTAGAGGAGGAACCATGCCTAGGTAGGGAATTTTTTTTGAGATGAGAATATTCTAGGGGAATGTTCATTGGAATATTCCACAATATATTCCCATGCAACATCTTGTGGAGAATCTTGGAGATTCCTTTGGAGCCAATTTTTGACAGTGTCATAATTATGCTGATTTTATACTCAAATGAACCATTTTTTTGCTAGGAATATGATGGTGTAGTCCATTTTGTGCCCATGTCCAAAATAGAATCTTGTGAGGAATCTAAAAGATTCTCGGGGAGCCCAAATTTGACTGGGACAGAAAGGGGTCTTGTTTATACTCAAATTTCACATTTTTTTGTGAAGAATGTGATGGCACATGCAATTCCTTCATCCAAATAGCTAATTTTTAAGCTGTCCTCAGACTTTGAGGTATAAGGTGTATTTTCGCCATATGTTCATTCAATTTTCTTGAGAAGATGATTTGAATTTGAGATCATTGTATGCTACTTTATGTGAGATTGTTATTTTTTCATGCTAAAGGAGAGATTTTATGAGTGCAAATTCTTATAAAAGAACGTCTTGTGGAGAGACATGCCACTCTAGATTAGTGGGTTCATCCTTGTATTGACAGAGATTGCAGCATGTACTCATCATCTTCTTGCAATAGTTATTGAAGCAACCTCTCCACTCTTGACACCAGGCCTGGAGATGTAGTCCACACTGAGTGAACTCTATTATCATATCATGTGTTTATGATTATTGGTTCCTTGTTTTCATGTTGATGGTTTTCTGAAGTTGTTTAGAATATGCATTGCTCATTAGTTCACAAGAAAATGTAAGTGTCAGTAAAAGGTCTTGTATGATGGGGATTGTTTTTAAAACACTCACAAAAAATCCCGAATCAAGTGGTATTAGAGCGGTTTGACCTTTTTTCCAGAGATTGTGAATTAAGCATTCAACAAGAAGGGAAATGGAGAATGTTATATAGGATTTACAATTGTGGACAAAAGTATCTCCCTTAGGTTTGGTGGCTAACCTAGAACAACAAAGAGACAAGGAACCAAATGCTTTCCTTAAAGTATATAGATGATTGAATGAAGCCTACCTGGAATCCATCATGGGATTCACTCCTTCTTTAGCTTGAATTCTCCAATTCTAGCTCCAATTTCCAAAATTAGAACCTACACAATTAGATGACACAAGCCAAGAAACTACAAGATCTATGCAATATCATATATATAATCTATTCTATATATCAACATGGTATTGGAATACATGAAATAACAACATCACATATAGGAAAACAAAGAATTCTTTGCATTAATATAAATGGAAGGAGTTTAAAACCATAAATAGGTGTTTATCTTGTAAATAGCTCCTCTAAGGCTGACTAGTCCTTTCCTTGTCACAATATGCACCTCCAATCACCCTAAATGCATGAAATGAAAGCTCTCACCACAACAACATAAGGGTAAAATCACTCTCCAAAAGCCAACCCATTGCATATGGAAGGATGTAGATATATACAAGAGTGGGGTAAGTTGGGAGTTCTTATCCAATCACCATGCTAAGGTTTTAAATCCACCTTTGATGGGAGGATGATATCAAAGGATAAAGGATGGAAACTCCAAATTAGGGTAGGACAAGATCTAAATGTTTTATTTGAGGCAAATAGTTGTAACAAATTTTGGAATTTTCTGGAAGAGGAAGCTTCCAAAATTTCTCTCTTTTTCCTAAATTTCTAGAACCAACACAGGTGCAAAGGGGAGCAACCTGTAGGTGATCAACACAAGCCATAGTGGAGAAACCAGTAGGTGAACACTTTCCAACAAGAATCTAGGGTGTGTTGGTCCTAAAATTGGCTCAGATGATGCAGTTTCAAGTAGAAACCCCGGGGAATGAAAGAAGCATGCTTAGGGATTTGTGCAAGATGATGACAAGGGGGAATAGGATGTTAATTGATCCCATTAGTGATCTGGATTTAAACAAGAATGCAACAAATTACAGAGATAACCATAAACATAGAGATGCAGCATAAATAATACTTCATTTCATTATTGTAAAATACTGAAATATGCTTACAAACATAAATGAAAATAAACCAGCTAGGGCGATGGTAGCTTATCTATGAGAAGAGATGTGGTGGCTACATGCTTATGAACTGTGTTACAATGAGGCTCGAAGGCCTATTTGTTGTTGAAAAGAAATGGAAAACCCTTAACATCACAAAGCCTAACCCTAGAAGATGAAACGCCAAATTGTGGGTCCCGTTTTGGGTAAGTTGGTACATCAACTTCCTGGGGTCGTAACTTTGGCACCCGATCTTCATTTGACGAGTACAATAGCTCATTAGAAATATATATCCGAGCACTACAACTTTGGGAAGAGCAACATCATTCCACAACTGTTGTTGCTCTCGCTTTTCCCAAAAAACATCTTTTAGGGCCTCAAAATGGCTCCGGAAGTTCAGGACCCGTAAAACTACTAAAAATAGTAAATTGTGCTACAATTAAGGAAACTGAAAAACTGAAAGAGATAGTTGTGGGGGTACAAGTGGGATAGGTGGGTGGCCACCAACATCCACCTGGATCATTCCTCCTCCCTTAGGAAGCAATAGTCCCCATTGCATTGAGTTCCTCCGTCTACTGAACTTGGTTCTTGGTGAGCTGTTTTGCAATATCAGATGTGTCTAGTAATGGTGGGAAGCATGGTCGAGGGCAGTACATATTGAACACTTGGTGAAGGTGAAGGAATGGAGGAATGTTGTGTTCCAAAGCATTATTTCCCATAGCCTCGGTAATGGTGTAAGGACCATGTCGGCGTGGTTAGAGCTTTTGATGGGTTCTAGTAAGGCGTTCTTTCTGCCGATGCAACCAGACTTTGTTGCCCCCCTTGAAACTTGTGTGGTACCCCTGTGGGTGAGGAGAAGTTGTTCATGTGTTCTTTCATGACCGTGTCCCTCTACTGTTGCTACTGCGTGGTGGAACACTTCGCGGGTTCATGGATGTGACGACAATCTGCCCCTTACTTTGGGAGCGAACTAGACAGAAAATGAATTTCCTAGTCTAGGAAATGAGCTTGCTGCCTTTCCTAGCAATGATCAAAGAGGTGGCGGTAGGTGGGGATACCTTTAGTATCCTGTATAATGAATTACACAAAGAAATAATAACAGCACGAGGCCTTGACTCATACAAAACATGTCGCCTCCACAAGTATGGCTAGCCTAATAATACATCACAAACATCTAGAGGTGTAACATCACACAATACCTCATCTATGAAGGGTTTGATGCTGTAGGGAAGGCGAAATTGCTAGCGAACTCGAAGATCTCACCCTTGGTGAAGCCACCCAATATTGTACGGTTGTGGGTGTGGTGTAGTTGGTAGGCCCAACCGCTTCATGACCTCTGCTAACATGAGGTTCTTTTGGCTGCCACTGTCGACAATGAATTGCAGTAGCGAACCCTTCACCCACATCTGTGAGTGGAAAAGAATCTCCCCATCTTCTGGATCTTGGCAGTGGCAATAGTGACACTGGGCTCCGCAACAATGATCTGCTTCCCTTTTCCATTCCCATTTTCGAATTTTGACTCAGGGTTGGAACATGCATCTGATTCTAAAGCCTTCAACTCGGCCACTAGCCACTGCTTGGTTCGAAACTCAATTGTGTTATGAGTGGGACTCTTGTGGAACCCACACCACTTTCCTGTGTCCTTCTTTGACTTTGTGGTGTTGTTCTTTTCTTGTGGCTTCGATGGGTTGTCTTGGGTCACCCCGTCTTGGATTTGTCCTTTGGTCTTCAGATTTGCAGATCCAAAGTCTCGCTTCTTCTGTTTGAACTTCTGCTCGATTTTGACAGCGTATCAATATGCTGTGTCGAGTGAGGAAATGTTTAGGAACTCCATCTCTTCCTAGATGTACTTGTGTAGGCAGCCGTGGCATTTGAGTACAAGATGTAGCTCAAAATATTTGATACCCAACTGTGTACGAAGGGTATGAAAAATGTTTCTGAACTTCGGCACATCTTGGTCCCTTCCCTGTCACAGCATGGTCCACTTTATGTATTTTTCCTCATAGCTTTTGAAAAGTTAATAATTCTCCTTAATGGCATCCCAGAATGAATTCTAAGTGGGTGCACCTAAAAATAGTGAGCCCTTACTTTCATCCTTTTGCTCGCAATAGGTTTCCCACGAGCCCTTGACATGGGGGGCTGCTTTGAGAAGAGCGAAAACAATCTTTTCCTGACTCGAAAATTCATGAACATAAAAATTCCCATCTTGCAGATCCAACCATTTATCTATGACATATTCCTCTATTTGACCCTCGAAGATGGTTATTTCAAAATTAATTTGTACCTTAAATGGTGTGGCATTTCCACAGTAGCTATTGGAAGCTGATGCATCGCCTCTGGGTAGCCACTGAAGGATCTGTGCAAAGTTGTCCATCATCGCGTTTCTTTGTCACTTGAGGGCTTCTTCGAGCAAGATTTTGATAGGATCTTCTGTCTCCTTGCCTTTCTTCTCATCCGCCATGGGAGGCCGTCGGTATTCGCAGGGTTGGTCTTGCAAAGGTTCAACCAGTTCAAGCCCTAACTCCTTATATCCCGACCTTGTTGGTGACATGCAAAGAAAAACAGAGAAAAAGAAGACCACTATGATACCATTGATTCGGATTTAAACACGAACACAAAAATATAGAGATAGCCATAAACATAGAGATGCAACAGAAATAATACTTCATTTCATTACTGTAAAATACTGAAATATGCTTACAAACAGAAATGGAAATAAACTAGCTAGGGCAATGGTAGCTTATCTCTGAGAAGAGATGTGGCAGATACATGCCTCTAAACTGTGTTACAATGAGGCTCGAAGGCCTATTTATTGTTGAGAAACAATGGAAACCCTTACATCTCCCAAAACCTAACCCTAGAAGATGAAATGCCAAATTGTGGGCCCCTTTTGGTAAGTTGTACATCAACTTCCCGATCGTAACTTTGGCACCGATTTCGTTTGACGCATAAAAGCTCGTTAAATATCTATCCGAGACTACAACCTTGGGAGAGCAAAATTGGTCTAGACCAATGTTTGCTTTTGGTTTTCCAAAAAAAACGTCCTTTAGGGCCAACATGGCTCCGGAATTTAGGACCCAAAAAACTGCTAAAAAATAGTAAATTGTGCTACTATTTCAGGACTGAAAATTGAAAGAGACAGTTGTGGGGTTCAAGTGGGATAGGTGGGTGGCCACCAACATCCACCTGGATCATTCCTCCCCCTTTAGGAAGCAATGGTCCCCATTGTGTTGAGTTCCTCCACCTGCTGAACTTGGTTCTTGATGAACTGTTCTACAATCTCGGATGTGTCCAATAATGGTGGGAAGCATGGTCGAGGGCGGTACACATTGAACACTTAGTGCAGGCAAAGGAATGGAGGAATGTTGTGTTCCAAAGCATTATTTCCCACAGCCTTGCTAATGGTGTAAGGACCATGTTGGCGTGGTCAGAGCTTCTGATGGGTTCTAGTAAGGCATTCTTTCTACCAAAGCAACTAGACTTTGTTGCCCACCTGAAACTTGTGTGGTACCCCTGTGGGTGAGGAGAAGTTGTTCTTGTGTTCTTTCATGACCATATTCCTCTACTGTTGCTGCTGTGTGGAGGAAACCTTTGTGGGTTCATGGATGTGGCGACAATCTTCCCCTTACTTTGGGAGTGAACCAGACAGAAAATGAATTTCCTAGTCTGGGAGATGAGCTTGCTGCCTTTCTTAGCAGTGATCAAAGAGGTGGCAGTAGGTGGGGCTACCTTTGGTATCCTGTATAATGAATTACACAAAGAAATAATAACAGTGTGAGGCCTTGACTCATACATAACATGTCGCCTCCACAAGTATGGCTGACCTAATAATACATCACAAAAATCCAGAGGTGTAACATAACACAAAACCTCATCTGTGAAGGGTTTGATGTTGTAGGGAAGGCGACATTGTTGGCGAACTCAGAGATCTCGTCCTTGGTGAAGCCCCCGATACTGTACGGTTGTGGGTGTGGTGTAGTTGGTAGGCCCAACCGCTTCATAAGCTCTGCTGAAATGAGGTTCGTTTGGCTACCACTGTCGATAATGAATTGCAGCGGCGAACCCTTCACCCACATCTGTGAGTGGAAAAGGCACTCCCCCTCTTCTAGATCTTCGGGCTCATTCTTCTGGATCTTGGCAGTGGCAACAATGATCCTGGGCTCTGCATCAATGATTTGCTTCCCTTTGCCATTCCCCTTGTTGGGTTCTGACTCAGGGTCGGAACATGCATCTGATTCTGAAGCCTTCAACTTAGCCACCAACGACTACTTGGTCTGACACTCACTTGTGTTATGAGTGGGACCCTTGTGGAACCCACACCACTTTCCTGTGTCCTTCTTCAACTTCGTGGTGTTGTTATTTTCTTGCGGCTTCAATGGGTTTACTTGGGTTACCTCGTCTTGGATTTGTCCTTTGGTCTTCGGATTTGCAGATCCAAAGTCTCGCTTCTTTTGTTTGATCTTCTGCTCGATTTTGATAGCGTATCAGTATGTTGTGCTGAGCAAGGAATTGTTCAGGAACTCCATCTCTTCCTAGATGTACCTGTGTAGGCAGCCATGATATTTGAGTACCAGATGTAGCTCAGAATATTTGATACCCAACTGTATGCGAAGGGTATGAAAAATGTTTGTGTACTCCGGCACATCTTGGTCCCTTCCTTGTCACAGCATGGTCCACTTTATGTATTTGTCCTCATAGCTTTTGACAGGGTAATACTGCTCCTTAATGGCATCCCGAAATGAATTCCAAGTGGGTTCGGCTAAAAATAGTGAGCCCATACTTTCATCCTTCTGCTCGCAGTAGGTTTTTCACCAGCCCTTGATGTGGGGTGCTGCTTTGAGAAGAGTGAAAACAATATTTTTCTGACTCGAAAATTCATGAACAAAAAAATACCCATCTAGTAGATTCAACCATTTATCTACGACATCTGTGTCTACTTGACCCTTGAAGATGGTGATTTCAAAATTAACTTGTACCTTAAAGGGTGTGGCGTTTCTAGAGTAGTTGTCCATCATTGCGTTCCTTTGTCACTCAAAGGCTTCTTCAAGCAATATTTTGATAGAATCTCCTACCCCCTTGTCTTTCTTCTCATCTGCCATGGGAGGCCGTCGGGATTTGTGGGGCTGCTCTTGCAAAGGTTCGACCAGTTCAAGCCCTAACTCCTTATATCTAGATCTCGTTGGGACATGCAAAGAAAAACAGAGAAAAAGTAGACCGCTCTGTTACCACTGATCTAGATTTAAACAAGAACACAACAAATTACAGAGATAACCTTAAACACATAGATGTAGCGGAAATAATACTTCATTTCATTACTGTAAAATACTGAAATATGCTTACAAACAGAAATGGAAATAAACCAGCTAGGGCGATGGTAGCTTATGTCTGGGAAGATATGTGGTGGCTACATGCCTCTGAACTATGTTACAAGGAGGTTCTAAGGCCTATTTATTGTTGAGAAACAATGGAAAACCCTTAACATCCCAAAACCTAACCCTAGAAGATGAAATGCCAAATTGTGGGCCCTGTTTTGGGTAAGTTGGTACATCAACTTCCCGGGGTCGTAACTTTGGCACCCGATCTTCATTTAACGCATACAATAGCTCGTTAGAAAGATCTATCCAAGCAATACAACTTTTGGAAGAGAGACATCGGTCCACAACCCATGTTGCTCTCAGGTTTTCCAAAAAAACGTCGTTTAGGGCCTCAAAACGGCTCCGGAAGTTCAGGACCCGTAAAAATGCTAAAAATAGTAAATTGTGCTACAATTAAGGAAACTGAAAAACTGAAAGAGACAGTTGTGGGGTGTTAGGACTTCATATTGTCATTTTTTTACCATACATTTTTCTATGATGTCATCCTTTTCAACTTACATTTAAAGTCCTTGTTATTGTTTTAACCTAATTATTCCAAAGGTACACAATGTTTCTTCTCATCACTATATGCTTAATTATTTTACATATAATCATGTTATCTTCATAGTTAATCCTTGAATGGTTATTTGTTGAAAAATTAAAGAATGATGTGCAGTCCGCGTTGCTGAAACTGCTCGGAGTTTGCAAGACTATTTTTGCAGTTGCTGAAACAGTAAGAATGACATGCAAATCTTGAAGTTGAAACAATTGTGATTTGCATTCTAATTTTGATAGCAACGGAGGAACCAGACTGATTACCGAAGGAGCTACTACATTGGATGTAGCGATCATGATCCAAAGACAACATTACTGTAACAACATTTTGTTGATAGGAAACCGCTTTCCTATTTTTGTATAATTGGGTTGAAATATAACTTACAATGTAAATCTGTTGTAATAGATGTCTCCTCTTTATAAAGAGGAGACATCTACATTAGAGGGGGGATGAACAAACTACGAGGAAGGCTCAGTTGAAAGGAACAGGACTAGAATCCTTTTTTTTGTAATACGACATATTGATGGATGAATAAAACTCTATTATGAACATCTTTTTCTAGTTCTTGTTTCCCGGGGAATCTTGTGAGAAGGACAAGGCCCACCTTCATCATAAGATTCACCCATTATATTATTGCTGTGTGTTAAGTGTGTCTTTTATCCATGCCTTGTTAACAGTGCTATTACGGAATATTGTTTATACATCCTTTGCTGAGACTCTGTTTTCTCTCCAATTGATTGCTGTATTGTTTAAGTTTATTTCCAGTCAATTTATGAGTGTTTCGCTGATGGTTGAGTTTATAGAGTAAGTTAGCAAGCTCTATAATCAGAAACAGGTGTTGAAGATTCCCGCTCTAGGAATAGGGTCATGTTCTCTGTTACAGCCTAGCCATTGCTTTATTTTGCAGATTGATTCTCTTTATTAGATTATTCTTTGAATGAATTTAAGCATTCCTTGGTAGCTGTCCACAATAGAGTATTTTTGCTGTAATACAGAGTGGAGTTTTAGTTTGTTTGAACAAGGTGTGATTAATTCTTACTACAACTTTTAATGCTTTTAAGATTTAATACATATAGTACGTAGTTGCCTTTGAAATAACCAGACTTCCCTGGGTTGACAATTTATGTAGCACTTGGTTGTTTGAAATTAATAAACAATTAAAGTGACCAACATTTTGGCGCCATTTCCGGGGAAGGCAATCGTAGATTTTAAGAGCATTAATGACTTTCTTTTAGATATACAGGATGCATGAGAAGACGCAGGAAAACTAACCCTACAGGTGGCAAGGGCAAAGGCAGAGGAGGAAGGAAATTTTTTTTTGACGACATTATCTCAAAAGCTGAAACATCTCAGAGGATAAGCTCTCGGAGGCCACAGACTCAGCACTCTCTCCAAACGAACTACAAAATGGAGGAAGTAGTAGGACATGAAAGGGCTGAAGAGACAATAGAACAAACTAAGGAGTAAGAGGAGGATATTGAAGAACCAATAGAAGATATTGAGGGGCCAGTAGAAGTTGAGGAACCAGTTCAGAATATTGAAAGCCCAACAGAAAGCACTGAAGATCGGGTAAGTGCAACAGGGGAACAACCAATGGATGGAAAAAATGAAGGACTCTTTGGTGGGGGACATGGAGGAAGAGAAGGAAGAGGTGAGAATTCTCTCTCCACCTTGGAATTCCCTATTGAAGATATTCCCAGAGGGGCAACTCCTATGAAAAACATCCCACTCTCAGCCTTACCTAACTTCCATGGTTGATCATCTGAAGACCCTGATGAATTTCTGTTTGAGTTTGATATATTGTGCAAAAGTTATGATTATGTTACTAATCCTCAAAAGTTGACGTTATTTCTAGCAACATTAAAAGGAAATGCACTAAGATGGTTCATGAGCCTGGGAGGACATGTGATCACAACATGTGAGCAGATGAAGGAGAAGTTTTTGGCTAAATATCAAGACTATTGCCGGACAAGAGAAAGAAAGGAGGAACTATTCAAGATGGTTTAGAAGGAAGACGAAAATCTGGAGGATTTCATGGAGAGATTACAATATAATTTGCAGAGATCCGATCACCCTAATATGAGTAAGGATATTCTTAAGACAATATTGTTGAAAGGGGTACATGATGACTGTCTAGACATGTTAAATATGCTTGGTAAAGGGGATATATCTAAGGAATCATATGATGAGATTGTCAACCTCTGTAAGAGATGTTCAAGAGGAGCAGTAAAAAAACCAAAAAGTAGGGATAGTACATATTCAAGAGTTCATAAATTAGCCAATGGGGGAGCAACAAGAGCCAAAATAGGTAATCTACTTGAAGAATTTAAAACTGAAATGTTAAGCTCTTTTGCTTCATAGATTGATACCTTGCAGGTTAAAAAGAAGTAGGCAGAGGTAGAATCTGCTTTGGGCATTTTCTTCCCTAAATGCAGAGAAAAACATTCACTAAGGGAGTGTCCACTGGACAAGGTACCAATTTGTACCATTTGTGAGGAGGACCATGAAACTCAACAATGCCCTTCTTTACCAGGAATAAAAGCAACATTACAACCAACTGAAGAAGAAGCTGAAGCAGTTTATTTGTTGACACAAAGGAGGCAATGGTAACCACGAGGACAAGGTATGAATTCTAATATTCCATTTAATCGTTGGAATAATTATCCTTCTTTTAATCAAGCAAATTACATGCCCTTCAATCAAATGCAATACCCACCCTTCAACCAAATGAGCTTCCAACCCATGCAACAAACAAAACCTCCCTTTGTAGATCCTACAATGTGGACTCCTTGGTCTCTACAACAATATTATTTTAATCAATGGAACCCAGGCTAGAGAGCTCAACAAATGCCGTTTCCAAACCAATTCCCTCAGTATCAATTATCTCTCTCTCTGCCATCAAGTGCTCCATCGAATAATCAGGCAATGAGACCCCATCTACCTGTACAACCGAACCCTAATCCTAATAATAATAATAAAGCTGTGCAAGTCATCGATATTCAGAACCATCCTATATCTCTTGTTTTCCCCGTGCAGTGTAATGATATCCATTTGCGATCTGGGAGGATAGTTGAGCCTATTATTGATGATATTACTTCTTCTGACTCTGATAAAGAAGAGACAGAAAAGGATAAATCACCCAATAAAGGTGTTGAAACAGTCCAACCACCCTCTACTAAAACTGTTGAAACAACAGATCCACCATTACCTGAGCGTTTAGCTCTCACTAAGACACCTGAGCCGCTTGTTTTTAATTTTTTAGGGGAATTGTAGAATCTTTATGTTAAAATTCCACTTTTGCAAGCACTCAGAGATGTACAAATTTATGCCAAAATTGTCAGAGACATTTGCATCAAGAAACCTAGTAGGAAAGCTAAAGACCCCCTTACAGTTCATGTGATGGGAGATCTAGCTGCTTTAATGTCAGGAAAAACTCCTCCTATAAAATATGGCGATCCCGGTCATCCTACGGTCATAGTACAGGTGGGAAAAACTATTGTTTCATGAGTTCTGGTAGACTTGGGTGCTGCTATAAATATTATGACCCTTGAAACTGCAAAACTATTACAGATGAAAAATGTCATTAGAGAGACACCAACTATCTTAGAACTAGCTGACCGTTCCACAATCAAACCAGAAGGGGTTATTGAAGATCTGATCATTTTAGTTGAATCTTGGAATTACCCAGCTGACTTTGTTGTGTTACAGACCAAAACAAAGTTGGGGGGAGATCCACTGATTTTGGGGAGACCCTGGCTGGCTACAACAGATGCCTTTATCAGTTATAGATCAGGCTCAATGACAATTTCTAATGGATGTGAAACTAAGCATCTCACTCTCTATCCTCATGCTACACCTATGATTAACAATGATAATTCTGTATGGTTAGATTATGAGGATAATGACACTCAACCCATTTTGACTATTGGACAAGCCTTAACCTTTAAAGATGCCATGGAGGATGAAGTAATTAGTAATTTTATTTCTGAACCCTCCTCGGTAGCCTTTGAATCATATAATTAGTTAACTGCAATTTTGGAACTTAAAACACAGGAAAAGCTTAAATCTGAAAATTTACCTCAAAGATCAACTGTTATCTCCTCTAAGAGTATAACAGTAGAAATCGAACCTGGCAAAACATTGAATATAAATCCTAACTTGACTGATGTTGAAGCACAATAGTTAATGAAGTTACTTCATGAAAATAAGGAAGCATTCGCATGGGACTACACAGATATGAAGGGGATCTCTCTTGAATTATGTACCCATCGTATTTATATTAAGGAAGGTTCTCGACCAGTCTGTCAACCCCAGCAATGAATGAATCCCAATCTGAGGGAAATTGTTAAAGAATAACTTCAAAAATTGCTTAATGCAGGGTTTATATACCCTATATCTGACAGTGAATGGGTTTCTCCATTAGTGATAGTACCTAAGAAAAACAAGAAATGGAGAGTGTGTGTAGATTATAGAGCCCTAAACAAAGCCACTCAAAAAGATCATTTCCCCTTGCCATTTATTGATCAGGTGCTAGACAGTTTGTTAGGAAAGAGATTCTTTTCCTTTTTAGATGGTTTTAGCGGATATAACCAGATCAAAATTGCACCCCAAGACCAAGACAAGACCACTTTTACTAGTCCATGGGGCACTTTTGCTTATAGAGTTATCCCATTCAGACTATGTAATGCTCCAACAACATTTCAAAGAGCAGTGATAGGAATTTTTTCCGATATGCTTAATGACTCTTTGGAGATATTTATGGATGACTTTACTCCTTATGGTGTGACTTTTGAAGATCCATTACAAAACCTTGAGAAAGTACTTAAACGTTGTATAGAAGCTCATCTTGCCTTAAGTACTAAAAAATGCCATATGATGATGAATGAGGGAATTGTATTGGGACACTTCATTTCATTCCTAGGGATTCAAGTTGATCCATCTAAAGTGTAGGGAATTTAGACTCTTCCTATCCCCAAAACACAAACTAATGTAAGAAGTTTTTTAGGACATGCTGGATATTACAGAAGATTTATCAAGGATTTTTCTAAAATAGCTTCTCCTTTGTTTGTGTTACTTACAAAAAATGCTGAATTCAAGTGGACTAATGATTGCCAAAAAGCATTTGATGAACTTAAGCATCAGTTGTCTACAACTCCTATTTTAAGGGGACATGATTGGGCATTACCCTTTCATATATCCTCTGATGCTTTAGATACTACAATTGGGTCTGTCTTGGGTCAATAAGAAAACAATCTTCCTTATGCTATTTATTTTATTAGTAAGAATATGACCCCTGCTGAACTTAATTACACAGTTACCGAAAAGGAATTTTTAGCAATCATTTATGCTATTAATAAGTTTTGACATTATATTACTAGTTACCTTACTTTTGTTCATACTGATGAGTAACAGTATATCCAGAAATCATATAAGTGAGTGCGATAAACAAAATAATATAAATGTAAAGAAGGCAATACACAAGCAGATGTGCAAAAATTGGAATCAACTTCTCTTTATTATTCTTTGTTCAAGATTACAGACTTGACACCGCCCAGCGCACTCAGCTGCAAGGATCCGCACATTCAGCTGCAGACTCTACTAGGACTCTGTGCACTCAGATGCAAATCCTCTTCTTACTACTACGACCCAATACAATTAGACTCTTACACTATGCTCGAATCATTCATATTCATCTATCTCTCCAATTCGCTCTTTTTCTACCTTTACAACTTAGAGCCTAGCTCTATTTATAGAATCCCATGGTACGCGGACCACGGGTAGGCCGAGATGACATTACATTATTTTATAATCCATGCCCACAATTCGCGGAGTCTTACAATACCTTTGAGACCCAAAACATGCTATGGGGGGATTCCATGTCTAACAAGCCCCCAACAAAATCATCATGACTCATCTCGAGTCACTTTGTTGGTGCGGAGATCTTGGCGTGGAGCCCCTCCAATTGGTCCCGTACTGCTCAGAGGTTCGCGGTGCACTGTTCTGCGGTTTGCTGGACCTATTGCATGTGCTCTTCTGATGCTTCTTTGTGAGGATCAACTGCCTGCCTTAGCACATAGAGTCCCTGCATCTGTGCAAGCTTGCCCTCGATATCTGTCATAATGGTGAAGGCATCATCAATCCATGGCTATACACGCGCTTTGAGAAGTGCCTCTTTCTATCTTATGGCATCCAACTACTCTTTCAGTGCCCTTGCTTGCTGCATCTTTACCAGCCATTGAGTGAGGACGACTGTCTGTGCAGTTCCCCTTACACTATCGTACTACTCCTGAAGCTTGCACGTCTCTGTTTCTAGGTATTGTATGTTGGGGTCCTCCTGCAAGGATGTGAGGACACCAAAGGCTTGGTCCAACATACCGGTACAGTCCTACAATGCCCGTCCAATTTCTTCCAGCCCTATTTGGATAGTGCTAACGCACTGCTCTTTAACTTTCAAGGGAGTGGAAGGCTGCACCTTTAGCCGTAGCTCAACAATCTGGAGATTCAACTCTAGTTGCACACACGTTGTTTCCTTGCACACGTTTTGGACACCACTTTCCAGACAGTGGATTCACATTTCTGCTGGTAGGTCTGCGGTGATGGACAACTCTAGGACTCGCTGACATGCTTCATCTACTGTCTGCACTATCTGCTGGTTTTGTGACTCTAGTTTGTCACGCTACAGGTTGATCTGTTCGATGTTGATCTTTTGCTCACTCATCATCTAAATTGCGTGGCCCTCCCTAGCATGGAGCTCTACTATTATGTCATCTTGCAGTTGGTACAATGTGTCTCACGAAGGGGCAGCCAAATTAAGGCCAAGTCCCTTGATCCTGCCAACCGTGGCTCTGTTGACCTCATTCTCTACTATTAACACCCCTTCTAGTAGCATTATGGTGTTTTCCATCTTTGCGCATAACAACTACTCCATCGCTGATGTGCCTGCTGCACCATAGGTGGCTATGATTCCTTCCTGTGCGGGCCGCACCTATAGTTCCTACAGTTGTGCCCTTAGGGCCCCCAACACAATCTGCTGCTCTGACATGGCTTCTTGGAGTGCTTCCTTAATGACCTCGTGAACCATGTCGCCGATGTCGTAGAGGTCACCTTCTACTAACGTGATCGATTCGATGGCCAATTTGGAGGCCTTGACCTCTTTCCGTGGACTTGATCTCTCTGTGACGCGCGACCTTTTCAGTTGGGTGGAAGTTGTTCCTGGGTTCGCGCCTTCTTCTGCGAGGTCTGTGTCCTCTTCTTCCTATCCTGTAGACAAGTCCTGGCCCTCCTCATCCTGTGTTGTTGTGGCCCCTGTTGTCTGTGCTACTACTACTACTTCGACGACCTTTGCTTGTTTCACGACTACCTTTACTGCCTCGCATATTGCCCTTACCTCCACAGCCTCTTTTTCATTGTGCCTCTTCTCAGCCAACTTTGTGATGCACAACTTGGCCTCATCCTTTCATTTTGTGCTGCTGCCTTATCCAGCTCCACCAAATCCAGGGCGTGTCACTTGAGAGGCCATGATTCTAACATTGAAAAAATTGCATCATTAATGGCGATGAAGGGGAGCTTGGTCCATTGCTGTGCCAGATCCTTACGCACCTTGATGTAAATATTATGCATGTCTGCCTTGAAGTCTGCAATTCTCTGCAGACTATTATGCACTGTGGGGGACAGGCACAACCTTCTATTGATCCACATCAGGATGCTAGCCTCCATGAGCACCCAGAAGATCTTTGTCTCGAGAATCTGCTTCACATCCTTGGTAGCCCAGAGCGACACATACTTTGAGGCCTCTGGTAAATCCTGTTCAATGCTTAGCAACTGACTGTCCTTTGGCAGTTCTCCTGTTACTAACAAAATGGACAAGAGAAACCACACATAGTGGAAGGTATTTCCCTACTCCTAGGCTTCCTTGCAGTTGGTCAAGAATTCCTCGCAGAGGAACTTGGCCGAGTTGAATTAGACCCCTTTTGCGCATTGTTCGGCCAACAAAACTACCAGCATTGGTACCTCCTCGCCGCGACATTTTCTCATTACCTTTTCAGCCAGGAGTTGGGTGGCTACGTGCACCCCTTTATCTTTGATGTTGCTAACTTTGTAACCCCTCTTTTTCTTCTCAAGCTTATATTTTTTCTTCATGGCCTTCATGAGAGCCAAATCTCCACTTTTTCTTGCTATTGCCACAGGGTCCTTTCCCTTATAGGGGAGCCGAGAAATTCTATGGATGAGATCCGCTGTGATGGGAATAGGCTCCTCCAGCCATAAGTACCCATCATGCACTAGGAAAAGTAGTTGCCTGATATCGAAAATAGTGACGGGCACATGGTGAAAGTGTGGAATCCATAGCAGATGAAGCAATCCGACCTTCTCCACACTGCGTAGCCATTTCGGCTCTAATGTTGTGACTAGACCCTCCGTGCTCTGCTTCATGAGGATTTCCATATCTAAGTGTGGGAACTTCTCACTGTCCGCGAGGTCCCAATATTCAAACTTCATTATGGGCATGCAACCCAGGTGCGAGCCCTTAAACACAATTCCATCAGGGAGGAGCAGGGTCTGGAGTGCGCTCTTGGTGGCATCCAGATCCTTTGGTATCTTAGTTTTCCCTTTATGCAAAGGGAAGTACTTGGGAAATTTGGGAAATTTCACTGCAGAGCACACCAGCTGGATCTCCTCTTCCATGTCCTCTACTTCCTCTATCTCATTGATGAGAGCCTATAGGTCCTCCTCCTCATCATCGGTCTCAATGGTGACAACGTTGCTCTTTTCTTCCATTGAGAGCTTTCTGAACCGCGATCCCTCAGGGACATGAGGATTGGTCCCACTGCCTACTTATCTTTCTTGGGCCTCGGCGTCCGAGGTGATTTCATGATTTCGGGCAAGACCTCGGTATCTTCGGGAACATCATGTATTGTGGGGTCTTGTGCGGCCTCGTTGGTGGTTCCTTCTGCAAACCCCAAACCTCTCCTGGTAGTTGCCATCTTGTTTGAACTATCTGTGGTTGTCTGTGAACTTCGGGGCTCAAATATCGCTCGACGCTCAACACTCTGTGCTCTAATCATCTACTCAAATCTCATGTGAACAAGTGTTGTCTCATGGCTAGCCCCTATAATTTTATAGTGCCTTTTGAATTCAAATTCGATTGTTCCCCCCAATTCTGGGTCATCAATGCTTTCTTGGTGGCAGATTTTCCCAAAACTTGCCCTTAATTCATGTCATAAATGCCTACTGCCTGCTCCCTTTTGCCCTAAATCAGACATCTCTCATCATGAACAGTGATACCAATGATTACTTCCCAGCCTACCCACGCGAAGACGCAGCCCTCCGTGTGTGGTCGCGGACCTTATGACATGTTGATTTTGCACGCACCTCCCTCATCATGTAACTCCCAAACATACTCTTTTATAGTCCTGTGTTCTCTTTCTACTGCCTGGAGCATTGTGCTCCCTACGGCTAGTCAGGTGGTCCCACCACCTATGCGAGACTTCCACTCGCCTTCCAGCATAGTTCACATAAATTCCTCAATTACCTTCGCCACAACTGGCACCATGCATTCTATCGTATGTAGTGCACTCCCCTGGTTACTGCGTTTGGTGAGGTGTGGTCGTAGCCATGGCAGCAGAGTCATAAATTCTCAGAGACAATATTCTAATCCATTGGTATGATCATCCATACCT
This sequence comes from Pinus taeda, assembly GCA_000404065.3. Classification (NCBI taxonomy): domain Eukaryota; kingdom Viridiplantae; phylum Streptophyta; class Pinopsida; order Pinales; family Pinaceae; genus Pinus; species Pinus taeda. The sequence continues at coordinate 159,005 of APFE031515238.1, forward strand.
TGTTTTGTCATCCTTGGTTTATTGACGAGACATGCTTTCTTGATCTCGTTTTCCAGCCTCTTGATCCTTGCATCCATCAAAATGATTTTCTTCCTCAGTCGTACCCAGTCTTTTTCGAGTTCATGAAGTCTAAAGTTCCCTCGTCGAATGGCTTCTTGAATCTCTATGTGTTCGACCTCACGTAGCTGTGTGATTTCTTCGTCTTGGTCTTCATGCACTATCACAACTACAGGAGCTATTACGTGCAGATTCCTCTTTGCATTCTCTTCAGAAATTACGGTCTCTACTCTGTTTCGCACCTTTGGAATCGTTTCTGTAGTCAGGTTTTTGCACATGGTCCTATAGGCCCATCGAACCGCTGGTACACACAGGTCCCAATCAGTGCATCTTGCTTGGTGAACCCTGTTCAATACTTTGCACACCCTATCGAATCCTTCTTTGTGGATAATTGGTAGTGTGCATTGTCTTTCCTATTGCTGTAGTTTGTTTCGATTCTCTATTCTGGGAGTGGTGTGCACTTGTGTGGGCTGTACATCATATGTCCATACCCATCGGGAAAGGCGGGTGTGCAAGTCGTTCCACCCTTGCTAATTGGCTCACGTTCTGAGCTGGGGTTTTCCAAATCATAGGCACATCATCCTTTTGCATCCACGCCAGTCCTAAAAATTTCTTTGATGCGTACCCCACCATCGTGCGGGCGTTGTGCGTAGTGCTCATTTCAGCGCATTGAGCCGCTGCTGTTATGGTACTGCGCTTTCAAATTTTCTTAGGAATTCATCCACTGCTATCAACCCATCATATGTTGGCAGATCCCTTGATTTTGTTGTCACACAACGTAGTGATCTAACCATCATGTTGCAATTAGGCATTGTTACTTCGTACAGAGGATTTTTCCATTGCTCTATCTCTTCGTCCAATTCCGAAGTGCAGGAGCTTTCACGCTCCCATGAAATCATTCCATCTGAGTCGGATTCACCCAATCCTCTTCTTGTGGGGTTATCTTGTAAATACAATCAAAATCGTCATCACTATCATCGTTGCACACCAGTTCAGTGTATTGCGCTCCTTCAGCTGGATCTAGCGGTACTACTACGCGTAGTGACTTTTTCTCAAAGATCATTTTGTGCTTCTTAAGATTTATGACTCCATTCATATCGGTGGCCTAGTCTATTCCTAGTAGTGCGGGATAGGGATTACTATCATTGGCAATCTCTATCACTTAAAAATCTGCTTGCGCGCTCGCACCTTCACTATATACTGTTACCCCTTCCAATCTTCCCATGGGCAAGATCTTCTGTTGGTTCACCATTCGTAACTGAATAGGAGACCGTTGTAGCGCAGGTCTGCCCATGCGTTCCCATGTTTTTTTTGGTAGTACATTCATGTTCGATCGAAAATCTAGGATTCCCTGGTCCATTTTATTTTCACCAATTTGTGTAGTCAACCTCATTTCCCTTCCTATGTGAAATGCAAGCTTTCCAAGTTTATGGACCACGTGTGGTTCTCCTAACCCCACGCACCTAGTGATAAGTTCCAGTAGTCCTTTTACTACCTTGTTATCACATAGTAGTTTCATACATGTCTCTAGAAAGGTAGTGAGCATTGAAGGATCCATCCCTGGTTCTAGTTGATCCTTACTACCTGAAGTGGAGGCCTTTGTGAAGCTCTTCTTAGCTTCCATGAATGTCTCCTTTGCGCATTCTAAATCAAATTTAGGTTCCTTAGTCGGAGCCTTGCGAACCCACACACTTTCTTTTGGATGCTTACCTTTATCATTGCCAATGATCATACCACTCCTAAGCATCATGTTTACATTTGGGTCTTCTTTGCGTGGCTCAGACCTGATCATCTGCAAATTGTGAGTCAGAGGGGGCTGAAGTACCCCTTTTTCGCTCAATCTTGCTATTAGTGTAGGGAAATCTTCTGCCTCATGATCAAACTGAGTATAGTACAAACCTGATGTCCTTATTAGGTTTGTATAATCGTGGGCATAGTGCCTTGGCCCTCTGCAATTATAACAAATTAACTGTCCATGATCCCTTCCTGGTCCCATTCCACCTTGACCTCGACTGTGCCCCTAAAATCCAGTGCGCACCATTCCTGTATTCGAGTCAAGGGCTCGCGTTTCAATCTGCACCCTATAGGCATGAGTATGATCCTTCATTAGTTCATAGCTTCTGCAGGTGCATTCATCATGGCCTGCTGACCTACAAAAGTTACAAACAGTTGCTAGGACGTCTGCGTATATTTCTGCAATAGATGACAATTATCCATAGTGTGTTTTCCTCTTATTTGACAGATTGCGCACCATAATGCAGGTGGCACACTTGGCCCTACCTGTGCCTCAGGTCTTAATGGGATTGGCCCTCATTTTCCAAGTAGTTCGTGAACACTTGACAATGGTCATTGTCATGCCCCTGGCCTTTGCATTTTATGCACCATACCTACTTGCACGCCTCTAGCCAAGGTGTCCTATCCTATTTCAAACTTTGCATTTCCAGACATAGATTTTGTAGTTGTGCATGGATTTGTTGGACTCCCAGACTAGGGTCTTGTATAGGGGTCTCATGTAATCTCATTGCCATCTCCAAAGATTTAGCCTGGGTGGAAAGTTTTTGCTATGACAGTGCCATTCTTAAGTGTGGTGTTAGTGATGCTACAAACCATGCGCGGGGCTGCCCATCTGTCAACATCATGTTGGCTTCACGAATCATACCCTTCAGTATTTGGTCCAGATCCCAGGGGTCTTGCCTGGGAGCATCGCGATCTCCTTAAACCTAATGATTGATTGTGCTTCCAACTTTGGCCTGCTAAATTCCCAGTTCAACGTGGCCTAGATCTTTGCAATTCCTACGTTTGGATGGTCATTAGGATGCTTGATGTATTAGAATGCTTGATGTACCATTTTAATTGCGCGATCTTGCAATGCACTCACCAACGTAGTCTTCTTGATATTGTCATCGGCGATGCCTTGTGCTTCCCATACTACTCTTACCACAAACTAGAATTGGTTCGGATCTTCATTCCATACTCCTTTGAATATTGGTAGTTTAATCACACTCGCCATATTGAACTATGGTGGTGGTGGAGGTGGGGTGGGTGGAGATGTAGTGAGGAGGGTGAGACGGGTGGCGGTGTAGGTGGAGGTGGTAAACGTGGAGGGTGAGACGGGTACCATTTTAATTGCGCGATCTCCTTGCTTTCCTGCGAGGGGGAAATTAAGGGACTGGTTTCCAATTCTTCACTACTTCTGCTTCTGTAGATCTTCCCACTTCGCGTAGTCCCAAACATTAATTTATTCTCATAACCCGCTTTTCACACAATAGCAGCTTAATCCAAGTGTTCAAAGATTTAATATACTTACCTCGCGGTACCTTGAGGAAACATCTCTCTACCTCACTGTAGCTGATGGTCATATCTACCGCGAACTCAGTGATAAATCCTCCTATAATTCGATCGAGCCAATGGTCCACAGCTCGTGCGATCTTATCTCTTGACACTTCTAGTATGTGCACTAATTCTGGAGTCCACACGATTGGTTTGTCAAGCCTACACCTTCCCTGACTATCTGATAGCTTCGAAATCCACTCATACAGCTCAGAAGGAAAGGATGCAAAGAAAATTTCATGGATTTCCGTATACAAGTAGCACTCTAGCCACTGTTCCTTAGATACTCACGGACTTCTGTTTTCTTGCACCGCAAATTCGTGAATCTTCTTGTCCAACCACTCTTCAATTTATTTCTTTGTGGGATTTCAGTGGCATGACATCTGACATCCCTTATGTAGATCTCGGTCCCTGCAACAGAACCAGTTATTGGCTTGTACAGGCCTGAACCAGGTTCAGAGGTGATTTAGCCAAGCAAATCCTAGTACTACTGGCCCTTTCGGCAATAGTCTGCGGAGTGCAGACTGAGGTCTCACCCGAAGCAATATGGGAGGGTGTTAGAACTAGGTTTCCACACCTTGGGGATGTCTAATGAGCTTTTGGTGGTCCGTGGTTAGTCCCTCGCAACCTGGGATGTTTCTTCTGCGCAGCACTACTCGGGGCACGACCCGTATTATACCCAAGTTCCTTTCTATTTAATCTGTTATTACTCGGTTACTCAACTTATTTGTGTAAGAATAGTGATGGTTAATAGTATATCCAGCAATCATATAGGTGCATGTGATAAACAAAACAGTATAAATGTAAAGAAGGCAATACATAAGCAGATGCAAAGAAATTGGAATCAACTTCTCTTTATTAGTCTTCGTTCAAGATTACAGACTTGACATTGCCCTGTGCACTCAGCTGCAGGGGTCCACACACTCAACTGCAGACTCTACTAGGCCTTTGCGCACTCAGCTGCAAAGCCTCTTCCTACTACTACGACCCAATACACTTAGACTCTTACTCTATGCTTGAACCATTCGTATTCATCTATCTCTCCAATTCACTCTTTTTCTGCCTTTACAACTTAGAGCCTCGATCTATTTATACAATCCCATGGTCTGCGGACCATGGGTAGGCCGACATGACATAACATTATTTTACAATATTTAGGGAAGACAACCCTATGACTCAACCTATACTTCGCGCTCTGCACCCACAATTCATGGAGTCTTATAATACCTTTGAGCCCAAAAACATGCTGTGGGGGGATTCCATGCCCAACAGATAACCAAAAGACAAGCAAATTACCTAACCCAAAAACCATGGAGATGAAGTGGAAGAGTGTCGTGTTCAAGAGTGACTCACTGCCATTAGCAAATGGAATACCCTATTTTTCCAATTTCCCTAACGATATTGGTCAGTACCTCTTTATTTTTTAATAAGCTTGAGGAGGATAACATATGCTTGATTTGTAAGTTCGCCATTCAGATGAATCCCTCTAAGTATATTTATCAAACCCTGAGAAGGAGTGGTTTGGTCTTACCATGTTTGACAAGTCCATCACCATTTGATGTTTTAACGAGTCTAGCAAAGGTAAAACTCAACATCTTTTTTCATGTTTAGATAGTTTGAAAAATAGGCGAAAAGGAAAACTCCAGATGTCCCTTTTCGTAGATAGTCCCTCAAGCCCAAAGAGGTAGAAAACAATACTCAAGAGAACATCTTAGCCATGTTTTACTAAGGTATTCCTTTTTCGTAGATAGTCTATCTCAGTCTGGAAAATGGTTAAAATTGTACTGTGTTGACGTCTTTTCATTTACTTTTACGAGTTTGAAAAGACAAGTTCTCAACAATATTTTCATATTTTGGGAGTTTGAAAAGAGCTGAAAGAGGACTCCAAGGGGTTCTTTTTTCATAGGTTTACAGATTCTGAAAATGAGATAAAAGTATACTCTATCAAAATAACTTGTTTAAAGCATGATAAAAACCTATTAAGAACATTCGACCCAATCAAACATCACAAAAGGGATTAAATATACCTGTTTCATAGTAAACATGAATCATATCTAGGTCAAAAGATTAAATATGAACAAAATAATGCGACAAATGAACATAAATATTCAAAATGACTATTCATTTTAACCATTTCACATTTACTTTCATTAGTGAGAGTTCTGAGCACTTTTTGTCCTCGATCTTCTGAGGTTGAATGTGACCAATCTAGTGGATAGTTATGAGTATCATCACTTCTAGGTAGGAGCTAAAACCATTATGTTTCTTTCCATGTTCCAATCTTGTGATTTCATGCAATTTTTTTTGAGGTTTTGAGGGCCCTGGGGTTTTAAGAACACGCCCTAGGAAAAAACCACCCTCCATTATTGAAATCAACATTGCACCTAGGAAAAGTAACACTAGTGGGAGAGGTGAAATGCTCTATCTTGCACTATTGAGGTGTGTTGGGTGTAAATAGCTAACTTTTTTTATCAGTTTTCCCCCAAATTAGGTCAAGTTTTTTGCATGAAAGGGAACCTAATGAATCCCTTGTTGATGTTTTAGGTGTTCATTAGCACACAATGACATTCATTTTGAGAGAAAGAGAACCTAAGGAACACGATTTAAATGCAGAAAATGATCTTGCTACCATCCAGGCGCTAAAAAAGTGTGGATTGCTTAAATTATTCTAGCTTTCTGGCATGAGGCAACAAATGGAATTATTGAAATACCTTGATCGTTCATGGGGTGTTCATGCACAAGTATTCAGGTTTGGGGAAAATATCCTCGAGATAAAGGTAGAAGATATCTACTTTCTGACAGGTTTATCCAAAAGAGGTGCCCTCGTCTCTCTCCTAGACGAGAGAAGTGGTGGGGAGTCAGTGAAAGATTATATCACCACATATTATATACCTCGAGCCCATCCAACCAAGGATGGAAAGGTCAACATAAAAGATGTAATCTACTTACCTTTGAGAATGATCTTGTTCATTATCATGAGATTGACAGGTAGCTCAACACTACATGTAGCAAGTAAATTGTATATGTTGTATAGAGTGGAGTTTCTAGAGCCAAGATTATTCAACTGGAGTGAGGGAGTTTTGGTCAATATTAAAGAACAATTGAATAAATAAAGAGAGGGGAAGTTAAAGAAATTTGGCTACGGTTCGATCTTAGTCTCTTTTTCTCTAGAACGGGTGCCACTATTTCAACCTCAACAGATTATACTTGAGCCTATCGATCCGAGGGTACTACAAATGATGAGGTGGATAGATCATATGGCTCGATAAACTTCTCACCAACCTTCTTTGGGTGGTTGCATAAATAGTTCATCATGATTAACAACTATCATTACACAGGGGTGGATTTTCGTGATGATCTCGAGCTCATTCTTCTTGAGGGTGAGCAATGGGATGTTTTAGGTAAAGTATTTCAACCATTTACATTTTTGGAAGTTTTACAGTTTTTTTTTCTTCTATTTTTTGATGCTTTTTGAGAATAAACTATTGATTTTTTCATATGGATATTGGATTTGTTCTACCAGTGGGTGCTTCATATCTCTGTCGTGTAGAGAGACAACCACATGAGGAGGAAATGGAAATAGTATAGGTTGCTACGGTAGGATGGGATGCTCTATGAGATCTTGAGGTATATGAGATCCTATCAGAGGTGGAGCACCACATAGAGGGGTTGACACATGGTCTTGATGAGACCGGGGTCAACCATATTCTGATGCAGATTCAACGACATATTATCGGAGTGCCTAGCCGTATTGGGTGATAACTGTGCGAGATAACTTGTGCAGTGTCATTTTATCATGAGCACTATTGATTTGTCTACTTGGATATTTGCATGTAGTTTTTCATGGGTGATGTAGCCATATGTGTCCCGGGGCACAATTTTGTAAATCCAAACTTAATATATATATAAATATAATATATATATTATATATTTATATATATATTATATATATATATATATATATATTTATATATATATTCAGTGTTTCCTAGTTCCTATTGTGCTTTCAATATGATGTGATGTGAATTGAAACTTATTTACATTCGTTGCAAATTTCTATCTAAAACTTAATTAGCTAGGGCATATGATAATGTGATTAGATTTATAGAAATATTTTCATATCGTATGAAATAAAAATATCTTTCCAGAAGGCATACTCTCAAAACCATGTGAATGATGGCCAAATTTATCACCAAATAAACATTAGCAAATTGTAGTACTACGAGCTGTGAGTCCATCCTAATGACTATATGGTGGATACCATGTATAATAACATTAGACGGTAGCTCAACCACTATGCTATACTCAACGATGTGGTTAGTATAACGACTAATTAAAATCCCTTGCATACTCACTAGCTTGCCATTTGGAGAAAATATAGCCCACACTGTGGAGGATAGGTTCTGAGTACTACGACTAGCACCATCAACATAACCAATATAAGGTTTGAGAGAAGTTGACATCTACATGTTAGGTTCCTACACCAATAGGAGTCATGATTTTGAATGACTAAGGTTAAGCCTTGTAATATTGTACATACCTTTGCTTTCTGCAAATGTTTTCCATATTAAAAAATGTAAAGAGGGTATGTCCTAAAATAAATATTAAGGGACAAAAAGAAAAAGAGAAGGTTAAAAAATGAAAATATATGAACCCCAAAAAACAAAAAGAGACCATGAAAGTGAACAAGTCTAAATGCCACTACTATTTACTTTTATGCATAATAATGAATGTGTGTAGCTTTTTATTCATGCCACAATCCATGGTAATCAAACTTTTTAATCTTGATTATGTCAAGCTTTGAATTTTATGTTTATAGTTAGAGAATAAAATCTGACCAAACAATTTAATCTTGGCAGATCATTAGATAGGTAGAGAAAATAAAAGGAGCTCATCAGTTTAATCTGAGCCCTTGGATGATATAAGGCTAGAAATATATAGTTTAATATTCATTATATTCCTAGGAAACCTAAAATGGAACCTTCAAGATCTGATGTAGAGGAATGTGATATAGGCACCAATGAAAATCCTAAACTGATCAAACTTTCAAAACCATTACCCCCAACTGAAAAAGTGAAATACATTGAGTTGTTGAAATAATTTCAGGATGTCTTTGATTGGAGTTATGAGGACCTCAAATCCTATGACACCAACATCATCCATCACACAATTCCTATTAAAGAAAATAAAAAGCCTTTCAAACAAAAACTTAGAAGGATTAATCCTGTCTTATTACCTGCAATTGAAAAATAAATTCAAAGGATGTATGATGCCAAAATAATTGTACCAATCATATTTTTTGGTTGGGTCTCAAACTTGGTTCCAACCAAAAATAAATTGGTGAGATCAGACTCTATGTGGATCTCAGAAACCTCAACAAAGTGTCACCAAAATACAATTACCCTCTCCCCAAAATGGACCACATTTTATAGAGAGTAGTTGGATCAACCAGAATCTCATTGTTGGATGGGTTTTCTGGTTACAATCAAATCTTGGTTCATCCTGATGACCAACCCAAAACTACTTTTACTACTCCTTGGGGCACATTTATGTTTGTGAAAATGCCTTTTGGGCTAATTAATATAGGAGCCACTTTCGAGAGGGCTATGGATATAACCTTTGCAAAAGAAATTCATGACTTCCTTGTGATATATCTAGATGATATTACCATATTTTCAAAATCTGACAATCAACATTTGGATCATCTAAGACAAGTTTTTATTAAATGCTGGAAATGTGGAATCTCATTGGACCCAAAAAGGTCCTTTTTTGGGTTAGAAGAAGGAAAGTTGTTAGGTCACATAATTTCAAAAGATGGTATAAGAATAGACCTTGCGAGAATAGAAGCCATCTTGCAAATACAACACCCTAGGAACATTAAAGAGTTACAAGCTTTCTTAGGGAAAATTAATTTTCTTAGAAGATTTATATCTAATCTAGAAGAATTAATTAGATCACTAAACAACATGCTGAAAAAGGACTCCACCATAAAATGGACTATTGAGGCTAAAAAATCCTTTTAAGACATTAAACTAGCTATGACTAAAACACCTGTGTTAATCAGTGCTAAATTTGACAGAGATTTCATCTTGTTTTCCTTTGCTTCTGAGCACACAATTGCTACAGTTCTATTGCAGAAAAATGACCAGGGCTATGAACAACCCATTGCTTTCTTTAGCAAAGCCCTAAGAGATTCCCCCTTCAAATATAATATAATGGAAAAACAAGCATTGGCTTTAGTCAAAGCCATTAAGGAGTTTAGGGTATACATCTTATATTCTCATATAGTAGCCTACGTTCCAAATTCAATAGTCAAAGACATCCTAACTCAGGATGGTCCTGATGGAAAGAGGGGAAAGTGGATTGCTACTATTTTAGAGTATGATATAGAAATCAAACCTACTAAGTTAATCAAGGGCTAAGGTTTAGCCAAGCTCATGGTTGAATCGAACTGTCAGGCCTTGGATATAAAATTTATTGCAATAAGAAATAATGAAGAGGAGATGGTGACTCCACTAATAAGCCAGGCCTTTATTGAATCATCTTGGTATGCTGATATTATTTATGTTTTATTGAACTTACAAGCTCCTCCTGAATTATTTAGGACTAAAAGCAGGTTTTTGAAGATGAAATCCTTGAAATTTTTTGTATTACACAATGCTCTGTTTTGGAGGGATCATGAAGGTATTATTCTCAATTGCTTATTAAAAGAAGAATTTGACAAAGTTTTGTAAGAGTTACATGCAGGTGACTGTGGAGGACACCTTTACTAGAAGACCGCTGCAGATAAAATCCTTAGAGCTGGTTTCTACTAGCCTACCTTGTTTGCTGATGTCAAAAAATATGTGACCTCCTATCACAAATGTCAAATTTTTGAGGGGAAGAAAAAGCTCTTACCTTTACCCCTCAAGCCAATCTCTGTAGAAATACATTTTCAACAATGTGGTTTAGACTTCATTGGTGAAATTCACCCACCCTCATCTGCCCAGCACAAATGGATCCTCACAGCCACCGAATACTTCACAAAATGGATAGAGGCCATAGCTTGAAGGCAAGCCACAGACACTGTTATCATTACCTTCCTTGAAACAAATATTCTATCAAGATTTGGATGTCCAACTAAGATCATTATTGATAATGCAGTCGCCTTTAAATCCAAAGGAATGATAGATTTTTAAAATAAGTATCATATCACCCTAGGCCATTCTACAACCTATTACCCTCAAGGTAATGGACTGGCAGAATCCTCAAACAAAAGCCTCGTAAACATCATCAAGAAGTTACTAGAGGACAATAAGAAAACTTGGAATAAAAATCTAGTCAATGCCTTATGGGCAGATAGATTGACTACTAAGAAATCAATTGGTACTTCTCCCTATCAACTAGTTTATGGGATGGAATTTGTATTTCCATACTCTTTAGGAGTACCAGTAATGAAGATACTTCAAGAATTGCAGGTCGAACCAAATAGTGTCTAAAGAAGAATCAACCAAACTATTCATTTGCAACAAACTAGAGAAGAGGTCTATATCAGGTCTCAGGTTATGCAGGAAAGGGTTGAAAATATTTTTGATAAGAGAACCAAGGATGAATATTTCTACCTTGGTGACAAGGTGCTCAAGTGGGATTCAAGGAGGGAAGACAAAGGTAAACATGGGAAATTTTATTTCCTATGGAAAGGTCCCTATGTCATTTATTCTTACAAAGGAAATAATGCTTTCTTCCTAAGAGAAATTAATGGTACAGATGCATAAGGTGGGCTAGTGAATGGTCGAATGCTAAAACATTACTTTGAACCAAGTTACTAATTTTCATTTCCCACGTTGTACATACTTCATTTACAAAGCCTAGATTGGATTGGGTGGTGATATTTGAAGTTGAAGCCCGAGAGAAGGCCCTAAGATTTAAAAGATTTACTATCAACAAATGCATAGAAGAACACTTTGCAAGGTACCATCAGAAACAATTCAAAGGCTACAGATCTTCATTAGTTCTTGACATATTTTCAAAAGATGCCATCCCCAAGTGGAGCCAGTGTTAGGTTCCTATACCAATAGGAGTCATGATTTTGAATGACTAAGGTTAAGACTTGTAATATTGTACATACCTTTGCTTTATGCAAATGTTTTCCATATTAAAAAATGTAAAGAGGGTATGTCCTAAAAGAAATATCAAGGGACAAAAAGAAAAAGGGAAGGTCAAAAATGAAAATATATGAACCCCAAAAAACAAAAAGAGACCATGAAAGTGAGCAAGTCTAAATTCCACTACTATTTACTTTTATGCATAATAATGATTGTGTGCAACTTGTTATTCATGCCACAATCCATGGTAATCAAACTGTTTAATCTTGATTATATCATGCTTTGAAGTTTATGTTTATTGTTGGCTTATTAGGGCCTGACCCAGGTTCAAAAGTGTTTTAGCCAAACAAATCTCGTACTACCGGCCCTTTTGGCAACAGTCCATGGAGTGCGGGCTGAAGTCTCATTCGAGGTAGTATGGGAGGGTGTTGGAACTAGGTTTCCGCACACTAGGGATGTCTTGATGAGGTCAGGAAGGGTTGCGAACCGATTTAAACACTCGCGCTATTCTTCCTAGTTGTTTGGCCTTCGTGTGGCTCTGCGACAAGGAACTTCCTAGAATCCTTATTATTATTGTGTTAATTATAGATTTGATCTAATTCTAAAGGTCTTTAATCAAGCTTTCAACATTTATAACCATCGTGCACAACCATAAATCTTAAAAACATGCATAAAACCATAACATAAGAATAAACATATAGGTCTATGACCAGATGCACAATAATTCAGAAACACTTATCTTTATTGATCTTCTGTTCAGTACAATCCAATTCCGCCCTGCACACTCAGTTGCAAGGGTCCGTGCACACATCTGCGGACTCTACCAGGCCTCTACACACATAGCTGCAGAGCCTTCTCTAACCTCTATCAATCCTAACTCAGAATTACAGACTCAGATTGAATATTTCCTTCACAAACCCATAATACTGGTGATCTTTCCCCAAAAAGCTACTTCTACCCTTAGAGCCTTGCTCTATTTATATACTTTCATTGTCTGCGGACCATGGGTAGGCCAACATATTCTATATTTTCTTTACATTATTTTTGGGTGGACAACCGTTTGAACTGACTCATTACAATTCACACTCCGCGCGTTTTGCAGAGCTTTTACAGTATCAATACCCAAAATTCTAGGCTTTAAGCCCCAAAACCGTTACGTGGGGTTCTGATGCCCAACATTATAGTTAGAGAATAAAATTTGACCAAATAGTTTAATCTTGGTAGATCATTATATAGGTAGAGAAAATAAAAGGAGCTCATCAGTTTAATCTGAGCCCTTGGATGATATACGGTTAAAAATATATAGTTTTTTTATTAATGAAAAGATAGAAAAAGGATTTGCTAGCCTAAATTCACCCAAAGTAATGAAGAAAACGTGTTAGGGTAAGAAATGGGTAAGTAGAAGAAAGGTTGCTAAAGTATAAAGTTAATTGGATCAAAATACATGCATAATGATTAGACTTATATTTCAATATGTGTGATCAATTATGGAAGCAAAAAAAAAGGTTTGCAAGTTATGTGTTTGACTCCCTGTCATTCATTTTTCCCCTTACTTACTAATTTCCTATCCACAAGTATTCTCTAGCACTTTAAATCCTTCAAGTGAAAGAGGCTCAAAGCATTTCTCTGACTTTTGGTGGGACCGAACCCTCGGCTTAATGACTTAAGGACATCAAGTGATAGAATCCACTTCATGAAATTCATCTCCCCCTCATTACCCTAATAAAACCCATTTTCCTAAGGTTACAACTCTTTTGCCTAGGAAAAGTAAAAAAATCTCCATGTTAAAGCCCTTTTCATTCAAAAAACCCACAAAAACATCTTATCCTAAGTATTGGGTATATGTGAATAAAGCAGGAAAATATTACATTTACATTTATACTTAAAGATATACCCACTTCACTCATCACATTTCATATTAATTTTTAATTTAATTATATAAATTCCCGATATACCTATCCCCGTATATTAAATAAATCCCTTAAATAAATATCCCAACCCTTAGTTTCGATAAAAACTTTATAGTTTACCCCTTATCCTGACAAAATAAATAAAACTCGTCATTAAGCCCTACCTGATAAACTAAGGCCATGATTAAGTATTAAATTAATCACAAACCGTTGGGGATTAAAGCCTTGGGCCCCCTGAAACCCATGCTCTTATCAACCGCACACCTCCCTCGCCCGAATGTCGTATGATAATCTTCCCCTTTATCCAACAATCCATAGCCATATCAGCCACGCCCGATGGCTGACCGTTACCTGTCTAATGAAGCGATTTTCTTCAGCCCCCCGACTGCTATGTGTCACACTCTGGAGTTGATCGGGTGACCCCTTTGAAATACCACCCAACCACCATAAGCGATGCGATGGCCTAGGAAACCGCCTCCTCGCTCAACCCACCAAACCTCCTACTATTCATTCATTTGAAATCACCCGCCAAAAAATAACGGTTGCTACAGAAAAAGGTCGAGAAGCCCTTTTTCACCTTTTTGCGCTCGTTTTGTTTGTGAACCTCTGGGAACTAGTATGATTCCTGCAAACTTCGAATTCACAGTTTGAACTTCGAATTCACTCCTAAAGAAAGTTGCAGAGACCCCATTCTACCTCTCAGTCCATACCAAATCCATTCGAACCTCTGCAGCTGCCGTGAAATCCAACTTTGCAAATAATTCACCCAATTCTAGGTATTTTACCATGAATTACCACTCACCCTTTCAAATTTGGAAAACGTTCAGACTGTGAAGTATTTTAATTAAGTAAAATTAATTAAAAAATACTTTAAATTTGAAAATCCACGGCCAAACCCTTTCAAAGTTTCTAGTTTCCATTCAAAACCCTTGAATAAACCTGTAAAGCCAAATTTAAATCCACAAGAACTAAATTATGGTTGCCCCTATTGCCTTCGACGTTATACCTGTCACAACTCCCCATTTGGACCTTGACCACCTTCCCTTGGTTGACAGGGATTTCCAAATTAAGGATACATCTACCTAGACCCCCCCGTTTAAAATCCATTGTTTAAGTAGGGATAGATACCTCAACCATGCTGATGATATTGGCCTTTGGGAGTCAAATTTGACCAAATACTAGTTCCCAAAGGTACATATCTTCCTAGAAATTGTCCACCAGTGCCATGCCAGTTACATTCCCAGCTAGAGAGCTATTATGTCCCCTGATCAAAAGGTTTTGTTCACCATTACAGCTGATTCCAATAATGAAATATTTCAAATCCAACCAGGTCAAAACCTAACTCCACTCTCCATTGGGGATTTTCTAGACCAGTACTCTAAGTTGAGTCTATCTAGGTTAGCCCAAATATTCCATACATTCATTGTAGAAGAGCGGTATATTCCCAAAGATCCCCCTCCATATGTTTTTTCCATGTTCTTTGAAAGGGGTAAATAAATCATCACCATGATATCGTGTGTTCTTGGCTGCACCACTGATGAATTTTTTGATGAACTTGTCCTGGCCTTCATGTCAATTTATACCCTAGGACAGCCTCCTACTGTTTTGTACAATTATGTTGAGTTCATATCTGAGAGAATGCATGAACAGTTCACCAGGATGCAAAATGAGAGAGTGTTTAAATACTCATTTGTCCTCTACCATATGTTCCTATATTATCAACCAGATAGATTTCCTTTTGCCCTTAAGAAGCTGGATACCAAAGGCCAACCTAGGTCTGTCATTTTTTGGACCCCACTGTTCCATAAGTTTTAGTCACCATATACCTATTCAGATTTCATAGATTTTTTTGTTCATCCAGTCATGACTATGCTGACAGGAATCCCTCCACCTAGGATAAGTCTAGAGATCAAAAGGGTCCTTCAGTTTTCTAAACAAAGCAAAGTGGGAGACTAGTACCTTTACCAAAACCACACAAAGATAAGAATTTATGGTTGCTAGCTTGCACCATATAAACTACCCAAATACCTCCCCATGAGGTTATTTGCTCTAGAGTACTATAGACAAATAATGAACTCTGATGAGATAAATTTTGTCTCGGCCAAGAAAAGATCACAATTCAAAGTAAAAAACCAGGTAGGTCCCTTCATCTGCAATTCTAGAGAGGCAAGGGAGGAGGGAGACCAAATTTTGCAGCAAATGAAGTTCCAAAATAGTTTCATGTGGAGGTATGGCCCTCAAGAATTTATGACCAGATTGAGAAAAAAGGTCAATTTGGGACCTTATATTCACCACCCCATACTAGAGATAGAAAGATATGCCAATCAATTTGAGTGGGTGGAAAAAACTCTTGTAGATAGAGACAATACAAAGGTAGATGTAGAGAATACCTTATGTGACTTAGAAAATCAACTTGATGAGAGCTCATTTCTGCAGGTACTTGAAGAACAAGAAGCAACCATAAGTACCCCTCCTATCATGTAGACTCCTCAGAATGAGGAAAAGAACCCCAAAAGGACTAGGGAGGAACCCTCAAGTTCAGGAATGGGCACATCAAATATACAATATGAGACCAGTTAGAGAAAACGACCTAGGCTAAATCCTATTTCAGAGAAGGAAGACACAAAAGGCTCAGTAGAAATCACTGATACTGAGCTGGACATAAGTGAAGGCATAGCTCCATTTGAGGAAACACAGGGGCCATCCACATCACAGACTCAGATTTTGGAAAGGTAGCTAAGTGTAGAGGTATCCTCATTTAGTAGGCCTGCTGATAAGGATAAGGATATAAAAGATAGATATAAAGAGATCAAGATGAGAAATGAGAAACCAAAGGCCCAAACTTATGCTCAGTATTTCAAACTCAAACCTACTAATTAGACCAGGTTGATGTTTGCTTTCGACATCAAAGAAGGAAAACTACAAATGTCCTTCATAAAACCAACTGCACAACAGCCAAGGACATCAACAGATTACAAGAGAATTGATTTTGAAGTGATGGAAAGGGATATTCATCCCATAGACCAAATTGAGTTTCATAAACAGGCTAGAGAAATTATTTACTCTACCCTTATAGGTAAAGCCATAGCTGCCCATCAACTACAGAGTTCATTGACCAACATCTCAGCTCAATATTAGTTAGAGAAGGCCTCCTCACAGGCCAATGATACTAGAATCAAGTCTTTAGAAGAATTAGTGATTGAATTGGGACATGATTCCAAAGACATTAAAGCCACTGAGCAACTGATTAAGAAAAAGAACGATGACATTGTAGCACTAAAAAAACAATTGAAGATACCTCAACTGCAGCATCCCCAAACACTAGAAGTTTTGGAGAACCAGACTAGACATGAATAATTAATGGACATAGTCCTGAAATTGAATGATCAATTAAGGGAGACAGAGAAGGAATTAGACTCTTTAATTCAATTGAAGCAAAGTGATATTTCCACTACGTCTGCAAATGTCATCCCAACAATGTTAACAGTAGTCCCTTCCATGTTGGCATCTCATTGGCTCCCACAGCTCCTATGCCTACAACACAACTAGTTTCAACAGAGTCTACGTCAGCAGCAGGTGCATCAGGAGAAGAAGCAGAAAAGTTGGTCAGAGCCATGGAGGAAATGTCTATTCAGGCTACAAAAATGAACAAACTGAAAGAAAAGATGACAAGCTTGGACATAGATTACAATCTTGCCAAGATCATGCACAACGAAGAAGTACAAAAAGCTGCCAGAATGAATGAAAGATTAAAGGCCATGGAGAAAGATCTAACACTAAAGGAAACCCTTAAAACATATTTCATTAAATTTGGAATTAAATGTGTTGGGTTGTGTTATATTATTTCCACGACTAACCCACATAGTGAATCGGGGGTTAGAGGGTAGGCAGAGCCCACCCTTCATTGTGCTGATTGCGCAGTGCGGGGAGGGGGGGGGTAGCCCCTCTACAGGTCGGGGGGGGGGGGGGGGGATTTTTTGGACCCTCTATTAGGTTGGGCGAACCTACCTATGGTTTTTGGTCCATGGTTTTAGATGCGATGGTTTTTGATCCATGGTATTGGATGCTTTGGCATGTATACATATGCATTGTAACATTGAAAGGAATATAATGAAAAAATCAAGTTGGTAGTCCCAGTTTTGGGATCCAGGGGAAACTCTCTGTGTATATGTGTTTTATGTGTTATGCTCTCGCATTGTTTTTTCTTTTGTGTTTTAGAATTTGTATACAGGTAATTTTTGTACGGGGTTAAAACCTATATTTGGTCTCAAAGCTTTTTTGGCTTCAAGGGGATGCCTTTGCTATTGAGGGGTTTCGCTCGGGCCTGTGGTAGACCCTGTTCATTGGGAGATCTGTGGAATCGATTCTGGTGGTGAAAGAAGATGGTGAGCAGTGGAAAGATAGAGATCGAGAAATTTAATGGTCAGAGTTTTGAGTTGTGGAAACTCAAGATGGAGGATCTGTTGTTGGATAAAGATAAGTGGATCATGGTAGATCCGGTACTAAACCAATGGGAGTGTCTGAAGAAGAATGGAAGGAGTTGGATCAAAAGGCAAAGAGCACAATACGATTGTGTGTCTTAGATTCAGTATTGCTGAATGTATCAGGGGAAGCTACGACGAAGGATTTGTGGGACAAGTTAGGGACTTTGTACTAATCTAAGTCTTTGGTGAATAAATTGTTCTTGTGGAAAAATCTGTATAACCCGAGGATGAAAGATGGAGACTCGGTGACAGAGCATCTCAATGCATTTAATACTGTGGTAAGTCAGTTAGCATGTATTGATATTAAAATTTCAAATGAAGATAAGTGCATCAGTTTGTTGTGTTCTCTACCAGATTCATGGGATAGTTTGGTTATTGCAATAGGTAGCAATGCAACTGCCTTGCATTTTGATGAAATAGTCTCATCCTTGCTGACAGAGGAGATGAGATGAAAAAATATGGAGAGCCAAAATGGTGATTCCTTGTTTGTACGAGGATGGTCCCAGAACAAAAACAAAAATAAGTCATCGAGTGGGAGATCTAAATCTAGAGGGAGATCTAAATCTTCAGGAAAACTTGTACAGGTGGTGTACTAGAAATGCGGAAAGGAAGGGAACTACAAAAGGGATTGTAAATCTAAAGCACCTGACAAAGGAAAGGGATCTGATGATGCTTCTTCCGCAGAGGCAAAAACCACCTCAGATGAAGGTGGGGATGTGTACTTGGCTTCTTCAAGTACACATGTAGATCATGAGGCATGGTCGATTGATTCAAGAGCATCCTTTCACTTCACTCCCCATAGAGAGTGGTTCTGCAAGTATGATAAATACGATGGTGGTGATGTCTTATTAGGGGATGATAGGAAGGCTAAAATCATTGGTACTGGAAAAGTAAAGTTGAAGTTGCAAGGTGGAAGGGTTATAACACTTCCAGGTGTTCTGCATATTCCTGCATTAGCCAGAAATTTGATTTCTGTAAGCAAGATGGATTATGTAGGTGTAAAAATAGTGTTCGAGAAGGATACCTGTAAGATGGTTCAGGGAGCATTGGTATTAATGCGGGGAGTTTGGACTTGAAATCTGTACAAGCTGCAAGGTAGCACTGTTGTTGATGGGTGCAACAGTTCTGTGGTTTCTGAAAGTGGAGCAGAAAATCTAGTGGTTTTTGGAGAGAAGACCATGCTGTGCCATCAAAGGCTTGGACATATTGGAGAGAAGGGCCTTTGAATACTTCATGGTAAAGGTATGGTAGAAGGTATGCGTACTAGCTCTCTTGATTTTGATTTCTATGAAAATTGTGTATATGGGAAGCAGAATCGGGTGAGTTTCCCCTCTGGTGGTAAGAGGGCGAACATATATTAGAGCTTGTGCACTGTGATGTGTTTGGACCTGTGAAGGTTCCATCATTGGGTAAGTCTATGTATTATGCATCATTTATAGATTACTTCTCAAGGAATACATGGATATATTTCCTTAAGAAGAAATCTGAAGTCTTTGAAAGGTTTAAAGAATTCAAGGCTTTGGTGGAAAACTAGACAGAGAAGAAGATAAAGGTGTTGAGGATAGATATCGGCGGAGAGTTTTGCAGTAAGGAATTTGAAGAATTCTGTAAGAAGTGTGGTATATCATGACAGAATACTACTCCATATACACCTCAGCAAAATGGAGTTGCAGAAAGAATGAACAAGACGTTGATGGAAAGGGAAAGA
Organism: Pinus taeda; assembly: GCA_000404065.3. NCBI lineage: Eukaryota > Viridiplantae > Streptophyta > Pinopsida > Pinales > Pinaceae > Pinus > Pinus taeda. Next base: position 178,578 of record APFE031515238.1, read on the forward strand.
AGCATGCTCAGTGGTGCTGGGTTAGAAAAGGAATTCTGGGTAGAGGTGGGGGAGACAACATGTTACTTGGTCAATAGATCACCTTCATCAACATTGGAGGATAAAACTCCACAAGAGGTATGGACTAGTAAGAAATCCTCTCTTTCACATCTGAGGGTATTTGGATGTGATGCATATGTACATGTTCCAAAGGAGAAACGAACCAAGTTGGATAGTAAATCTGAAAAGTGCATATTTATTGGGTATAAGGATGGCTTAAATGGTTATAAGCTTTGGAACCTAGTAACAAGGAAGGTTGTGTATAGCCAAGATGTGGTGTTCAGAGAGGTGAAAGATGTTATTAAACATGAGTCCAACCAAAGGAACCTGAGAAGATAGAGTTTGAGCTAAAGGAGGAAGAATCAGAGTCTACAGCAGAGGAGGAATCAGAAGATGAAGAGCCACAAACTCCGAGTGTGAGAAGATTAGTTCGAGAAAGAAGGCAGCCAGAAAGGTATAGTCCATCTGATTTCTGTTCAAATTTTTCTTTATCTATTACTGATGATGATCCCAAAATTGTGAAGGAAGCAGTAGATTTAGAGGATGGAAAACTCTGGAAAAGGCATGGTTTGATGAAAATGGCATCTTTGCACAAAAATTAGGCTTGGGATCTGGTGGAAGTTGCCAGCTGGAAAGAAACCCATTGGCAAACAAATGGGTGTTTAGAAGAAGAACAAATGTAGAAGGAAAGGTGGAGAAATACAAAGCTCGGTTGGTAGCAAAAGGTTATTCCCAGGTGTCGGGAATTGATTTTGATGATATTTTTTCTCCTGTTGCTAAGGTAACTTCTATTAGATTACTTTTATCTGTTGCTATTGCTTTTGATTTTGAGGTAGAATAGATGGATGTAAAGACAACATTCTTCACATGGATCTAGAAGAGGAGATCTACATGAAGCAACCTGAAGGCTTTGCAGTGAAGGTAAGAAAGAACTAGTATGCAAGTTAAAGAAGTCTCTGTATGGGTTAAAACAATCATCAAGGATGTGGTATTAGAAATTTGATACATTTATATGGGGACTTGGCTTCACTAGAAGAAAAGCAGATCACTATGTGTATTTTAAATTAATTGGTGATCGTGTTTTGTATCTGGTCTTGTATGTGGATGATATGTTGCTGGTTGGAAATGACAAAGAAATTATCCAGGATTTTAAGACCCAATTGTCCTCCAAATTTGACACGAAATATTTTCATGCTGCAAACTATATTTTGGGCATGGAAAATAAAAGAGATCGGGCAAAGAGGAAGCTCTGGTTAAACTAGAGGAAGAATGTTGAGGCAATACTGCAGAGGTTTAATATGCATTATAGTAAACTAGTGAAGGTTCCTATTATTGTAGGTGTAAATCTATTTGCTGAACAATGTCCCAAGACATAAGAAGAGGAAGAGGATATGTACCATGTTCCATATACAAGGGCAGTCGGTAGCCTAATGTATGCAATGGTCTGTACTAGACCAGACATTGCACATGTAGTGGGAGTATTGAGCAGGTTTATGTCAAAACCAGGGAAGGAGCATTGGACAACAGTGAAGCGGGTTTTCAGGTATTTGTGTGGCACTAGTGATTATGGTTTGTGCTACCAAGGAAGACCAGGATTGGACAGAGATTTGGATATATGTGGCTTTGTTGATGCAGACTGTGCTGGAGATTTGGATCAGAGAAGATCTAAAAGTGTGTATGTGTTTAACCTATTTGGATGTGTAGTTAGTTGGATGAGTAAGAAACAATCTGTAGTGGCACTATCAACTACAGAGGCAGAATACATGGCAACCACTCATGCAAGCAAGGAGCAGTTTGGTTACAAATATTGTGTTCAAGTATCAGGTTAGTACAGGGAGCTATAAGGATAGACTGTGATAGCCAAAGTGTAATTTTCTTGGCAAAGAACCCTGCTTATCATTCAAAGACAAAGCACATTGATGTTCAGTATAACTTTGTGAGGGATATGATAGAAGACAAAAAGGTGTGCTGGTAAAGGTGGACACTTTGAAGAATACTGCAGATGCATTGACAAAATCTGTGAGCTCTGAGAAGTTCTCTTGGTGTAGAGAAACAATGGGCGTTTCAGGGCTGGAAAAAAGACTAAGCTCTCCTGTGGCCCCCTGTGGAAAGAAAACAACAAGTGGGAGGTTGTTGGGTTGTGTTATATTCTTTCCACGACTAACCTACGTAGTTGAAACCGGGGGGTTAGAGGGGGGGCGGAGTCCCCTCCTTCGCCGCGCGGATTCGCAGCGGGGGTCAGGGGGTTTTGAGGGGTGTGGGTAGCCTCCCTCTATGGGGTCTGGGGTAGCATCCCAGAGAATTTTTTTTGGACCCTATATTAGGTTGGGCGAACCTACCTATGGTTTTCGGTCCATGGTTTTGGACGTGATGGTTTTCGGTCCTTGGTATTGGATGCTTCAACATGTATAAATATGTATTGTAATATTGAAAGGAATATAATGAAAAAATCAAGCTGGTAGTCCCAGTTTTTGGATCTAGGGGAAAATCTCTATGTATATGTGTTTTATGTGTTATGCTCTCGCATTGTTTATTTTCTGTGTTTTAGAATTTGTATGTAGGTAATTTCTATACTGGGTTAAAACCTACAAAATGGTGGATCAAGAACTTCAAAATAACCAAAAAACTCAATTTTAGTCATGTCCTTGTAATATAATTTTTCCAATTTTAATGAAATATGTGTTCCTTGGGCAAGCCAAGGAACTATTATGGGCCAATATCATTGACTCTTTCAATGATATTTGGCCATCCATTCAAGTGATTTTTGAACAAATAGATCTAATAATGATAGCTAGAGAAGCTATCCAAAAAGTCAAGGAAGAACTAAGAGACATGCCTGAAGATGCTACCAGACTTATCCACTTCCTTAATAGTAAAAATAAGTATGAACTTCAAGAATTGGATATAGAGGATAGGAAAAAAACAATTTTGGAGGTAAGAAAGGTCTTTTTCAAGAGAAACTTAATGTTAAACTTGCAGGACAAGTGTTAAAATATGTAGGGAGAAGTTGATAGATTTATGGCCAAGTTTCAAATTTTGAGAGAGATAGGGTTACCCAGTCCCTTGGTCATAAATGACAAGCTCATGACACAACAAGATTATGGCAACAAAATCAGAGAGCTAGCTAAAGAACATGCCAATACATCATCGATAAAGGCATTGCTAACATGCAAAGTTCTTTACCAAACATTTGAAAACCTGTTTTTCCTCCAGCATCAGGTGAAACACCTATTCATCACTAGGCATACTTTTGCTAAGTACACTGAGGCAGATGAGATATATAGGATGATGTTGAAATTCAAGTTACCTGATGCTAAATTATGGGAAAAAATGACTAATTTACTATAGTAAAATGTAGTAAAAAGGTTAATGTACAGTCTGCAGGATAAAAGGTAAAGGCAGGTTAGCATGATTAAAGAGTATCAGTGTCAAAGTGTATCAAATGAAAGACAAAAGTGAATGCAACTTCCAACATGAAAAACCAAACAACAAGGCAACATAAAAGGCTAGAAACCCAACTATAAAGGCTAGCAACACCAAAATACTAGGGAAAACATGAAGTAGTTCAATAGCTGTCTCTACCTTCTAGCAAGAAGATATTTTTATTTCCTAGATTAAATCTCAAGTTAGTTTGGGATATTTTGTAATAAACTTTTGTATAAATACTTCACAATTTGAAGTATGTAGGGTGGATTCTTAGACATTTCTATAGACTTCTTGATCAAAAGACTGTAAAGCTATTGTATCACTGAATGGGCCAACAAGCTAGATTGATGAATAAAGACAAGATCTTTCATAGGATTCATGTGTTAAGAGAAGTGCAGACAAGTATTTTCTCATGTTGTTGTTATCTTTCTTAAAGCTTTTCCACAATATTTAATCTATTTCTGAATTTGAATGCTGTAACTGGAACAATATCTCAAAATTTGTTTAATTACACTCTATTTTAATAGTGAGGCATTTAAATGTTTTCAACTGATATCTAAGTTAAGGAATTCTTAACTGCTCCTTAGTTTAGGTTGTTTCTTGCTAATCCATATCAAAGGATTCTTAATTTCCCTTTGTTTCGATTACCCTCTATTCCTACTTTATATCTTGGTCTTAGAATTCTTAATTTCTCTATCACCCTGATTAAAACCATTTCACCCTCCTGTTCCAAAGACCTGCACTTTAATCTACTAGCTTGCCCTCTGATTATTCCCTTTAGTGAGTTGATCCAGTCCGACTTCCCTTCTGTTGACTCCATAGCCCAATGGTCTAAAGACATCATTCTATCCATCTGTTTTAAGGATCCCACCATCCAATCTTCAATATAAATAAAAAACCCCCATGAACATTCATAATTAGCCTGAAATCCTAGCAAACAAAGCTAAATCACATAGAGAGAGCCCTCTCTGAGCCTATGTTGTGCTGGCTTGTTGGGGCCTGACCCAGGTTTAGAGTTAATTTATCTAAACAAATCCTAGTACTACTGGCCCTTTCGGCAACAGTCTGTGGAGTGTGGACTGAGGTCTCTCTTGAAGTAGTATGGGAGTGTGCTAGAACCAGGTTTCCACACCCTAGAGGTGTCTGATGAGTTTAAGTGGTCTGCGGTTCGATCCTGTGCACACGTTGCTATGTGCACCTTCCCTTACCTCACAGCCTGAGATGCTGCCTTTGTGCAGCCCTACTTGGGGGCCGAATGCGGTTATTACCCAAGACTTTACTAGTGTTCCACCGTTAGTTGATTAACTTAGCCTACTTGTATGCATTAAGTTATGCTTAGCAATATAAATAATTCATACACGTGCGTGCAGTAAATAAAAAATAAATTTTCAATTGATATCAAACATGTAATAACTCAAGAACAGATACATAGAGTTTGGATAAAACTTCTCTTTATTGTTCTCTTCTTCGATTACAGACTCGACTCTGCCTTGTGCACTTAGCTGTAGGGGTCCGCACACTCAGCTGCAGACTACTAGGTCTCTATGGACTCAGCTGCAGAGCCTTCTCCTACTCTACGACCCAATGCACATTTCACACTTTGACTTAATCACTAAGAACTTTCATGCCCATCCTATTTCCTATTGGATGTCTTGTTACAACTTAGAGCCTTGCTCTATTAATACAATCCGATGGTCCACGGACCATGGGTAGGCTGACATTACATTTAAAACTAGGGCGGACAACCCTATGACTCTAACATACTTCTGCACCCGCAATTCGCGGGGATTTACAACATCATTCGATCAAAATATGGGCTTTGAGCCCCAAAGCATGCCTCAGGGGGGGGTTTGTTCCATGCCCAACAGGCCCCCAACACAAACATCGTGACTCACCCTCAAGTCACTTGGTTGGCGCGACGATCTTGGCACGGAGTCCCTCCAACTGTTCTCGAATGGTATTGATGTCTGCAGTGCACTGAGCTATTGCTTGCTGCATCCGTTGCATCCTCTGTTCTGAGACCTCCGCGTCTGGATTGATTTCAACATCTATACTGGTATCTGCTACATATGTTTATAGTCCCGCGCCTTTTTTCAGCTCCTCAAAGCGTGAAGACTGTGCTTCGGCTGGCTAGTCAAATAGTCGGCCCACCTGTGTAGGGCTTCAAGCAACTTCCATTCACTCTTCCTGGGAAGGGTTCTCCATTTAGTTTTACTAGTTGGACTGCACCTCTATCTGTGACCTCCTTAACCATGTATGGTCTTAGCCAATGCATTCAAAATTTTCCTAGAAATTTTTCAAACTTAATGTCATACAACAACGCTAAGTCATTTACCTTGAAGGTGTGTAACTTGATATGGCGGCCATGCTAGACCTTTTCATGCTGTTTTTGTACATGCTGATGAAATCCAGCCAAGAACTATTCCTCCTCAATTTCTTCCAGTTGCACGAGCCTCTCCTTCAGAGCTTTGCGGCCTGTCATCCCTATGAGAGCTACTATGCATAGACTAGGTATGATATATTCCATCGACATAACAACTTCCATGCCATAAACAAACCGGAAAGGTGTTTGTCTCGTCATTTTCTTACACATTGTCCTATAAGCCCATAACACTGTAGGTACAAATAGGTCCCAATCACTTTGCTGCGCTTTGCACACTTTGGTTAGCGTAGTCTCTAGTGTTTTGTTGAATGCTTCTACAGTCTTGGCTTGTGGGTGATACGGTGTACTTCTATGATGATACACCTGGAACTCTTTTGTGAGCGCGATGATGGTTTTGTTCAGGAAATGTGTTCTGCAATCACTCATTAAGATTTCCAGATAGCCAAATCAGGTCAACACATTTTCAAAAAAAAAATTCGTAGCTGTAGCGGCTGTGCAGTCTTTGACCGGTTGTGCTTCTGCCCATCATGTCAGGTACTCCATCGCGGTGATGATGTAGCACACACCTATTTTTCCCTAAGGTTTGATAGGTCCCACGAAGTCAATTGCTCATTTCTCGAATGACTATAGTGTCATTTTTGGATTCAATGGCATCTCATCCCTCCGAGATGGTTTTCTAATCCTTTGACATATATCGCAGGCCTTACAGTGTGCTTTTGAATCCTGGTGAAGGGTTGGCCACCACAACCCTGCACGAAGAATATTTTGTGCGCTTGCTCATCCTACATAGTGTCCTCCTACAGCGCCCCCATGTGCTTCTACGAGGATCTGACTTCGTTCAAATTCAGGTACGCATATTCGCAATATCTCATCATTTCCTATTTTGTATAGGTGCCCTGCGATGACAGAAAAATCCGTCGCGCGCACCACCAATTCCTTATTTTGTTGGATGAAGTATTCCTTTAGCGCAATCCCTATTGTTAGGAAGTAGATTATAAATTCTAAGTGCCCCTCCGCGATGCGCACAGCAAAACGCTGCACATTGGGTAATCCTTCCTCCAAACTCGTAGGTTCCTCATTTGTCTCAATATGCGAAAAGTGATCCAGTCCTACATTCAAGCATCCAGGTTTGACCACGACCTCAAAGTCATATTCTTGGAACAATAAGAGCCACCTAATATGTCCCCCCCCAACAAAAGCTTATTGACCAAGTGCTTTAGTGTGGAATGGTTTGTATACTTCTTGAAATGCCCTCCTAGAAAATAGTGCCAGTATTTTTGGAGCTCGTACACCATCGCCAACCCCTTGCACTCGGTTGTGGAATAGTTCTTCTTAGCTTTGGATAATCTACGACTTGAAAACATGATATGATGATCCAAGTCCTCTTCACCCTCTTGTGTGAGCACCGCTCCCAGTGCGATACACGACGCATCAACATGGACATGAAACTCCACATCCCATTTTGGGACAACCAAGATTTGAGCAGAGGTCAATTTCCCCTTTAGGACATCCACGTTCTTCATGCAATCATAATTCTAGTATAATGTGACATATTTTTTCAATAGTCTCTCCATCGGCGCGGTGATTTGGGCATAGCTTTTGATGAACTTCCTATAGTACCCTGTGTGTCCCAAGTTAGCGCGTAACTGTTTAACACTTCGCGGTGCTTCCAAATTTAGAATCACTGCAATCTTTGCGGGGTCCACCATCAGTCTCTGTTTGCAAACCACATGTCCCAACAGGTTCCCAAAGGGAATGAGGAATGTGCACTTCTTAAGGTTTAGCACAATCTGGTGTCATTGGCAAGTATCGAGCATCAAGCATAAGCTTGCTACATGGTGCTTAACTAATCCGAAGGTAGTCTAATCATCCAGGTAGACCTCAAGGAACTTGTGGATGTATTCTTTGAATGTGTCAACAATGATGCGCAAAAATATGGCTGGAGCATTCTTTAATCCAAATGGCATAATAGTGTATTAAAAGCAACCAGATTCCATTGTGAAGGCTGTATTTCTCATGTCTTCCGGCGCGATTTTGATCTGGTTGTTGGGCCTTAGTTTTGGTCTCATTTTGCTCTAAGAAACTTACCTAACCATCTATTTATCATCCATTTTCACTCCATTCATTCCATTTTAATGTATATTTGATTTCCTTTCAGGTATTTAGCTTTAATTTGTCAATTTCTAAAGTTTTTATAAAAGTTTGATTTTAAGTGCAAATTTGGCAATTTCAGAAATTCCCGTAATCACTCTATGGTTAATATGGATGTAGGTCACTTGAGAACAAATGGGATACATGAATGAGAAGCTTGGGAACTAGGACCAAGCCACCTATGATTGGTTCCAACAAAACAAGCTTTATTAGGCCTATTTGGAGTTAGTCAATCATGACTAGTTATCCATAAATCCCATCTAAATAGGGCAGTTTTGGGATTCCATGATATTTGTCATATTTCTTGGGATGAGGGTAGTGAATTCGAATTGAATAGATGGATTAGAGTAGATAATTTTGTTAGAGTGAATGTAGATCAAGTTGTTTCATGAGACTCCTTATTTAAGAGCCACAACATTGATGGCTCATACATTGACTTATGATACTTTTATGTTGTGATACTTTTGGTTTGAAGAATTAATTGGAAGACTTGTGCTATTCTCATTTTGTTGCTCAATTCTATGGATGTGTAACTGATTTAAGCTTCTGATATCACCTCTCAAGTGTGCAAGGCAAGGGTGGAGGGCCCCCATTCCAAGCTAAGTACACTTCATTGTTAACTAGTTTTATTTTCTGCAATTTGTTTAATGTAGAACTGGTTTTCCATGGCTTTATTTCAGATTTCTTTATGATTCATGAATGGTATTTGATTGCTTTAGTTTTTAGTTGATTCATCACTTTATTGAATTGAAGAAACACCAGTTTTCAAGTTGAGCATCTCTTCTGCTGAAATGATGAGTTACAACTAGTTTTCTTGATATGCATGCAAGTGGTTTTGTTATGGTTTTGAGTAAGTGAGATGAATAACTTATGATGAAATACTTTATGAGTCTCTTAAGTTAAGAGCTTCTTTCATTAACTTATCCATCTCAAATTCTTGATTTTAATCTCTGATTCATTAAGTAATAGTTGAGGCAAAGGTGGATTTCTTGAGTCAAGAACCATCTTAATATTCTTCGTCTACTGTAAACAAGCTGAATTAGAGTTATAGGATGTATTGCTTTTGAATAAATTATCTTTTAAAGTTTGATTATCTCTGATCTTCATACATAGTGAACTTGCCTCAAAGTATAAACAACCCGGATTGATAATAAATACTTGTGTTAGTTTAGGTACATAAATTAGCCCAAAATTTTGGTGCTGTTGCCGGGGAGGCAAATATCGGCACAGTCAATAGAAAGATAAAATTCAAAACAAACAAAAACATTAGTTACATTCCTTTTCTTTAATTATGTGTCTTTATGCCTAGATTTAGAGATCCTCAAGGTATATTTATTAAAAACCCCCCACACATAGAGATAGGATCATCACACGCACCAGTTACTGGTAATCCAATCATTGAGGAATTGGTAGAAAAACAAAGACTTGGCCAACGATTAACTTTGATTGAAAGGCAAACTTTGATAGCTTGGGAAGAAAAACAAAAACAACCATCAACTTCAGGTAAAAAGAAAGAAACTATTAAAGGAAAACCATCTGTTTTTCCATCTATAAGTCAACCTGATTTTGAACAACCTGAATTTTTTCCCAAATTTGAAACAACTGAGCTAATGGTGGAAGAAGGACATGGATCAACTATCCTCACTCCTGAACAACGAATTGAGTATGAAAGAGAACAAAGAGAATGGAGGAGGAAAAGAGAGGAGGAGGCAAAACAAGAACATGATAGGAAGATGGAGAATGATCAGAAAATGCAAGAAGATGGTGATCATGAGACTACTTTTGGTTTTCCAATAGTAGACACAAATGATATATTAGGAGAAGAAGTGAAAATGAAGAATATTCCACCTTCTGTCTTGCCAAATTTTTATGGAATGTCCACAGAGGATCCCGATGCTTTTATGTTCGAATTTGATATTTTATGTAGAACATATGGGTATACTGATGACGTCCATAAATTTCGTCTTTTTCCTGCAACACTCAAAGCAACAACTTTAAAATGGTTCATGGGTTTAGGAGGACAAACAATAACTTCTTGGGATAACATGAGAAAAGTTTTCCTTAAAAAATATCAAGCTTATTGTCGATCTAGAGACTCTAAGGAAGATGTTTTTCGAATGACACAACAAGAAGATGAAAGTTTAGAGGAATATTTGGAAAGGTTTGCATATAATTTGCAAAAATCTAAACAACACTCTTTAAACCAAGATACTATTCAAACAATCTTTCTCAAAGGTGTAAGGGATGAATACCTTGACATTCTGAATGTAATGGGTAAAGGAGACATTTCAAATTTACCATTTGAAGAAATTGTGGAATTATGTCAAAAGTATTCTAGAGGAAGATCAAAAACTGGGAAAAGATAAGTAAGTTCAAAGGCAACAAAATCAGCTGCAGGAGGGATCACGAGAGCTGAGATAGGAAGTTTATTGGAAAACTTTAAAATAGATCTCTTAAGTACATTAGGAACACAAGTGGATTTTCTTAAGGCAAACATGAAGAAAGAAGAACAAGAGCAAGCCTTAGCAATCTTTCGTTCCAAGTGTAGGAAGAAACATCCATTAAGAGAGTGCCCTTTGGATAATATCCAGGTATGTGGTCTTTGTACAGAAAACATTCCACAGAAAATTGTCAAAAATTGAAAGAATTGCAAATGAATTCAGTGGAAGAAGTGCCAGGAATAGAAGGATTTTATTATGTAGCACCTCGGAGACCATGGCAACCTAGGATGCCTCAGCGAACTCCACAACAATTCTCTCAACAAAGTTACCTCTATCCACCTCAAAATATTTGGACTCCTCCAATGCCATGGCATGCTTGGCCTCCACAACAATATTCCCAACAACCTGCACAAGGTTGGAGAGGATATGGTTATGGGAATCAACCACCTCAGCAATATCAACAATACCAGCAACAACACCAACAACCATTTTCAAACCCACCATATCCTCCATCCATGCCATTTTCGCAACAAAATTCTGCATACCCGCCATCCATTCCATTTCCACAGCAGAATCCACCACCATTGTTGCCACAACCACAACAGTTACAGTTACCATCAAATCAACCCAGACCAACACAATTTCCAGCCCAACCGATGGCCAATCCGAATAACAAAGTGGACAAATCTGCATACACCGTAGAGGAAGCAACATATTTTCCAACTTACTCTATTCTTCCTCTGAATGATGTCCATTTAAGGTCTGGTAAAGTGCTTAAAAAGGATTCTCCTCCAATTGTAGAAGAACCAACTGAACAAGGAGAATCATCTGAAACAACACAAACTGAAATACAAGTTCAGAAAGGGAAATCAATTACAACTCAAACACCACCTTACCCTGAAAGGTTAGTGGAACAACCAAAAGAAATAACCCTTCCTGAATTTGATATTTTAGATGAATTAAAGAATGCTTATGTAAAAATTCCTTTGTTAAAAGAAATTAAAGAAATACCAATATATGCCAAAACAATAAAGGAATTATGCATCAAGAAATCAGGGAAAAAGAGAAAGGATCCCTCTACAATCCAAGTCATTGGTAAGCTAGCAAGCCTTATGTCTACACAAACTACTGTAGAAAAATATCTTGATCCTGGTATCCCTATGGTTACTATATCAATCAACAATTTCTCAGTACCAAACACATTAATAGACTTGGGAGCAGCTATCAATGTAATGACATTAGAGACAATGAAAGCTTTGCAATTAAACGACATTAGAACAACATCAACAATATTAGAACTAGTAGACAGATCTAAAGTTGTTCCGGAAGGAATATTAGAAGATATCATAGTCTCTTTGGATTCATGGGAATATCCTATTGACTTCCTTATCCTGCAACCAAAAACAAATCTGGGAGGACATCCTCTAATTTTAGGCAGACCATGGTTAGCTACCACTGATGCCTTCATAGGATGCAGATCAGGAAGTATGATTATCTCACATGGAGATGAAAAGAAACATATCGCTCTTTATTCACCTGCACAATCAATTTCTTTAGAATCAATACTTGAAACTCAAGAAAGACAACAAACTAAATCAGTCTTGAGAATAAATCAATTCTATGATTTTAGAGAAGAAGAAGAGAATGAAGACTTAATGGATCTTTTCATTTCAGAACCGAATATTTCAGATCAGCTTAGAGAAGAACAGTATGAAGCTGCAAATAACCTTTTGAATCAGTGTTTCCAGGAAACTTGTACTATTCAAACCTTGCGAAATTCTTTTAT